>JAVIWB010000881.1:0-184087 GCA_031893035.1 Dermolepida albohirtum | reverse complement strand
TTTCTTGTATCTAATTTATTTAAAAGTAGCACAACTGCTTCTTACGAAATCATCTTCCGGAATGACCCAATTGCTATTGAAAGGATTCTCGTTTGCAGATTATACATTGTTATGTGAAAACGGTAGTTTTTACTTTTATTTATAGCTTGAAAAATGTGAGTACAAACACATGTGTTTATACTTTTCGAATATTCTTCGCTTCGCCTAGGGAATTCATGTTACAAAATGCCACGTCAATGAACGTAATAGGAACATATTTGTTTCTTGGGTCTGACAATTTAGGAAGGAAAGCGAAAAGACAATACCGAAACAGATTGCTTAATAAACTCTGTTTGTCAATTACTTTATCGTAGTAGGCCAGGAGAAAGGATGCGTATACGAACAAGATAGTGCAGGAGACGGGAAACGTGGCGAGTTATTTACAGTGGAAACTGAAATTGAATTCTGCACATCGTCCCATCAAGAATATATTTAAACGTAATGCCACTTAATATTCATAGGAAAGCAAAAAAGGGTGGAAGAAACGTGGAAAATAGTGAAACGGATCGGAGAACAGACGAAACGAGTTTTATAGAATGGGGAAATGTCAACCTTCTTGTATATGTGTATGTCAGTGTAATACAAAACGTCCAGATGTGCCATTTGCAACATTTACTTGCAATGAATTTCTAAACTGCTTCGATAAATAACTGGATCTGACCAAATATGAGTATAGGCTTTGAATTAAATATTTTAATTGTTTTCGAATTTTAATTTTTTTGAAAATCCATTAGAAAAATGTTTGGAATTGGTAAAATCATGAAAGTGTACATATATTAACATTACGATACACATAACTTCCTTCCCATATCAAAACATTATGACTGCATTAAGAAAACGCTATTAGTGTAACCAGGTGTAGTTACAACTCAGTTTTTATGACACTAGAAGAATTTATCTAAATTCATGATGAACGATAATTAAGCAAGTGAATAATAAAAGGCCAACAAAGAGATACCTAAACTTTTAATTCTCAGACAGAAGATGTATGTATACGAGAAAAGTTCGAGGAAATGTGGTAGAGGCAAAAGTATATATTCGTAATTACATTATAGAGACATAACAGGTGTTCATTTAAGAGCTTGAGAACTTTAAATTTATACAAGACAGAAATATTGTTGGAATGAAAGTGTTTTTATTATAATCTCGTACATAATTTCATGGCATTTATTTTTCAAATATGATTTCCGGCATATGTCCGCCACGGCTACGAGTTACATGGTCCATTCGATGAGTCCAATTTTTGACTACTTTTTCCAATAAATCTGGCCGTATAACGCCAATGGTGGCTTGAATATTGGCTTCCAATGCTTCAAGAGTTGCTGGTTTGTCGGCATAAATCAATAACTTAACATAGACCCATAAAAAGTAATCCAGAAGCGTTAAATCGCACGAACGAGGGGACCAGTGAACTGGACCATTTCTGGAAATAAAGTTGTCACCAAATTGACTTTGCAATAAATCGATTACTAAGCGCGCTGTATGGCAAGTTGCGCCGTCTTGTTGGAACCAAATGTCGACGATGTTTAGCTGATTAATTTTTGGAAACAAAAATTCAGTCAGCATGGCTCGATAGCGCTCGCCATTCACCGTAACGGCAGCTCCTTCCTCATTTCGAAAGAAATAAGATGATACCGCCATCCTATAAACCGCTCCAAATAGTCAATTTTGATCGATGTAATGGTGATTTGTTAACGGCTTCGCTCCAAATACGGCAATTTTGCTTATTGACGTAGCCATTTAACCAGAAATAAGCTTCATCACTGAACACACTTCTTTGATAAAAATGCTCATCTTCAGCCAGTTTCAAATGAGCCCAATCAGCAAAAATGCGACTCAAACCTTAGTCGTTTGGCTTCAATTCTTGCACGAGCTGTATTTTATAGACACGCAAACCAAAATCCTTACGTAATGTTATGTTGAGAACGACGACGAATCGACATTTCGACGTCTTCTTCAATACTTGAAAAGCAATAAAACTATTTTCAATAATAAATTTTTTTTTGTTTGCTATTCCCGAAATATAAACGGCTACCCTCGTAATACAACTTCCGTTAGTTTCTTAAGACAAATTTCTTATTGATTTCAAGTGATATGTGCAACGCATAATTTTCATTGAAAATGTACGTACATATTATATGTATAAATGCTTGCAGTAGTACTACATGTTCCTGTTAGAGATTAAAAATTTGCATTGACGTACGTTCGCCCATACATACGTTCACCATTAGAAAAACAACACATCGAACTGTGACCTAATCTCTTTTCGTGTTTTTCTAATTACCGTTCGTTGTAGAACATTTTGGGCGGCGGCGAACGGATAAAATAAAAAAATTACACTACGAGACAAACATCTACCCTAAAGCGGATTAATTAAACCATGCGAAAACGGCAAAAACGTTGTTTTATTAAAGTTTCCGGAACAGTCATTTGTTTGTGAAATCGAATCGGTATTCTGTTAATTTGGTTGCAGTATAATAGGCATCTTGCATGGCGGAGGTTCCATGTGAAATGAAACTGAAAAAATTAGAACATTATACGTATTGTGTTTTAAATATTTAATTGTGCTACAATAAGAAATTCGAATAACTTTTTTTTAATCAATGTATTTCATTTATTTTTTTTATTGTATAGAAAATTCAATTTAATTTTATATAACCAATTGCTATTGAAGATGATAGACCGTAAATGACCTCCATGCTCATCCAGGCATATGCGACACCTGATCAGAAAATTATTCGTGGCGGCCGGAAGGATTGAACTCGGGATCGCCTCAATTATTGTTTTGACGGACTGCTTCAATTCAGTCAAATTCCTTGGTGTCGTTTTGTACACCTCTTGCTTGACATAATCCCATAAAAAAAAGTCTGGTGCAGTCAGGTTAGGTGACCTTGGAGGCCAGTGGTGTCTGGATATCAATTTGTTTGAGAATTTTCGTTGGAGCTCCGCCATAACCGGTCTGGCTATGTGCGCAGTTGCTCCATCTTGCTGGAAACAAATGCTGTTGAAATGGGTACGTCTTCGCCGCAGTTCTGGGTAAAAAAACCCCCTCAACATCTTTAAATAACCCTCCCCATTGACAGTCACTGTTACGCCGTTTTCTTCAAAAAAGTATGGCCCCATAATGTACCTTGATGAAACTGCACACCACACAGTGACTCATTCTGGGTGCAGTTCCGTCTCATGGAGTATTCGTGGATTAGATTCACTCCATATACGGCAATTTTGCTTGTTTGCATTGTCGTTTAGATCAAAATGGGCCTCATCAAACAATATATCAAGCTGTTGTCTTCTTCGGCCATTTCAATAATTTTTTGGCAAAATTCCAGGCGAATCCAGAACTTGCTCGTAATTTGGACTTTGTACAGAAACAAGTTTAACTCATCACGAATTATCCGTTGTAATGACCGTCTACTAATTCCAATTTGCGTCGATAAGTTTCGAGTCGAAACGCTTGGATTTACTTGAATCGACGATGCTACAGCCGCGTGTCTTGAACCCGAACATTGGGATCTCAATGGTACGGTCTTCCACATTCAGCAAACATGTTTACCAGCCTCGCAATGGTCCATCTACTCGGGGAGTGCCGCCAAACTCCCGCCTAAATTCCCTTTGGACGCAAATGAAGGACTGCAAAGCATGGTACCGCTGTACTAAATCCTCTTTTCGGAATCCCAAGCATTCATTTTAATAAATCTAAATAGCAACCTGCCAAATAAAAAAAAATAAGCCGATTACTCAGAACGTTTCGTGCGCCACCCGTTACAATGCAGTAACATACCTACACTTTATTAAATAGATTATAATATCTATATAAATTAGATCTATTTATAACGTGCTTTAACGCACGTTTAATCTCATTTTCAAGAGAGATTCATCTGTTTGGAAATTAATATAATAAATCACGGCACTATTACCAAATAATCCAGATATACGCAGGTACTTTGCTCAGCGACGATAATAATTTAAAAGCATCTTGGATGCACAATATCGTAAACAAGACATGTGAAAGCTTATAAATACACGGCTGAGTAAACCATCGGAGTAATGGGAAACTATAATGGAACTAAAACCACTACATTATTTGTTCCAGTATTGAGTGTTTTAGATTGTTCAGAACAATGGAAAATAGCAAATTAGGTATATGGAGTGGAACAAAAAGTCTTAACGATTCCACTTGATTTCTTCGGAAAAGTCTCCTTATTTGCCATTTGTGAGCAACGCGCGGAAGTTAATTAATTTCGCGAAACTTAACGAATATTTTGTCACGTAATTTTCTCTTATGATATAAAATCCTCCTTATGGAATTGTTTTCTTTTTTTTTTGTTAGAGATTAAATGAAATAAAGTTACGAACTTAAAAAATTTGTTAAAGTTGTCGGCGTAATAATAGTTCGAAATATAATCGCTTGAATAGGATTATGTACTGACTATTTTATCCCTTGGTTATGTTGTCAAAAATGGCTAGAGCGGCAGCAGCAGAAGTGAAAATTGAATTTTAGAATAACAAATAGCCTGCCCTGAAGTCATACAACACACTTAATCCAACAAAAACCACAAGCACACTGAACAAAAACCTTATAAAGAATATATTGATGGTCTTTGCCATAATAACTGAAAAACTGCTGTCCTTAAGCAGGAACCAATAAAGAATATCTAGGTAATGTTGATGGAGCCTGTGGTTGATTAACTTGATCACTGAAAGTTGATGTATGACCCCTTTTCACATTAATTTTCGTGTTCTGTATACGTATTTCGACAACTAAGTTGTCATCGTCAGCAGATAATTAAATAGTGTCGCACCCGGAAAACTACGGCAAAAATACCCGTATGAAAACACATTCCGCACACGATCTGTACCGTCAAAAGCCAAAACACACATTGTGTTTTGGCTTTCAACGGTACAGATCGTACGGGTATTTTTGCCGTTGTTTCCCAGGTGCGACACTGTTTAATTATCTGCTGATGATGATAACTTAGTTGTCGAAATACGTATACAGAACACGCAAATTAATGTGGAAAGGGGTTATATATCAACCTTCAATGATTAAAAAGAAAAGAATATCTACTTGTATATAAGATTGTCCTATAGAAAGAGGACTTCAAATGCAGACTCTTAGTAATATCCATAATAATAGTAATCCATATCTTTTCATCACCAAACAGTTTAAAGCCAATTACAGAAAGCTTTGATAAGTAACGAGTTATTATAACGCTCGTGTTGACGGTGCGGCTTAAGATCTTTGGCTGTCAGCATCACTTAAACGAAAATGGGAACCATGAAAAATCTTGAACAACTATTAGGTGCTAATAATTTTCTAAATAAGAAACTAAGAACAGCAAAACGTATACTGCGAAGCAACAAGATATTGTACCATAGAAGATATCTACTAGCTGGACGAGAAAAATGAGAACAGCAGAAACAAATGATCTGCTATAGATTTGTACAATCAGTTACAAGGCAGTAAAATACTAAAATGAGTGCTGAAAGTCATAGCAGGTTAAACACATTAAACTTACAATTCGCAATATTAAAAACTCTAGTCAAACTAATCTGGGTAAGAAAAGGATTTTTGTGACACATATGACGTTCAACATATACCTCGTTCTAGTCACATCGCATTTCATACAAGACAATTCAATAAAACTTTCCTTGCACCGTTTGATTGAATAATAAGATGTTATATCATACACGTTTATTATACATCAACGAAGATCGGCATGTGACATGTCGTCAGATTGAAGCATTATTGAGGATTCTAAAGACCACGATTCATAAAATTTTGCATGAAGAATTGTTTGTAAAAAAGTTTCTCGTTGAATACCGCACATGTCAACCGAAGAACAGAAACTAGCTAGGATGAATTGGTGTCAATAAACTCCAGATCGTTTTAACGCCGGAAACTCTAAAAACGCGTACAACATTGTTATTGGTGATGAATCTTGGATTTACTCATACGAGCCAGAAAATAAACGTCGGTCGTCTGTTTGGGTGTTCCAAGGTGAAGAAAAGCCCACAAAAGTCATGCGTTCGTATAGCAACAATTCTTCTACAAGATCAAACAACCGACAATTAAGTTTTTAACGCACCAAAACGTCAAATTGTTGGACCATCCCCCGAACAGCCCTGACCTAAGTCCCAACGATTTCTTTACCTTTCCGAAAATCAAGAACGGACTGCGTGTTCAAGGATTCCAGTTGTCAAACGGAGCAGTCGGTGCCTCTAAAAACGCAATTTTGACTGTACCAACAAACGAGTGGAACAACTGCTTCCAGAGTTTGTTCGAGCGCATGCAAAAGTGCATTAATCTTCATGAAGAATACTTTAAATGCTATCTACTGTTTTATTTCAGTTTGTAAAACTTAAAAGACAACCCACGAATGCATCGATGATTATTAACATTCGTTTCTCTCACATCTAATTGTCGGTACGTAGATACGTACTTATTACAGCTGATTCTGACCTGTCGCGCCGGGAAAAATGACAAGCCTAATCATTACAATTGTTAATCAACTTATAAATAAAATAAAATTAGATCAGATACTACAAATATTAAATGAAAAGAAAAAAACCAAGGTCGTTGAAAGTATGTAAAACATACATTGCGTCAATACGTTTTAAGGTGATCATTAATTATCCGACTTTTTAAATATTAATATTTATGAGAACGAATTACTTAAACATTTTGTAGACACGAAATAATATCCTCTACATTTAGTATAATTGCGGTAAAGCAAGGACATTTTTTCCGCATTTCGTTTTAGTAGTTCTCGTTCACACTTAGAAGAAAAGCATTCGCCGCAGTCAAAAGAACTTCATTAAAAATAACGAAGACTTTGCGAATAGTAAAACCCGAACAGATCAAAACTAATGGAGGACGGGGGTAGAAGGAAATCGGATAGTGAAGAAGTGAAAAACTTATTACCGACAACGAACCAGTTCAACTTCTTGTGCGCCGTGTCGTTCTTACTTTTCCGAGTTGTCTTCTGTTTCGACTCATTGAATACTTGATGGGACCATTAAAAAAGAAATCTTACGATGACGAAGCGGCAACTGAATTAAAAAGGCAGAGTGAACAATAGAAATAGAGAAAAGGGAATAATAATGAAGTCATGATGCAGGAAAGTTTGAGCTGAAAACTTAAGTCCTTGCATAACTTCAATAGCCAAGATACGTTTAAGTGAATATCGATAATTGTACCGTAGTGCTTTTTTTTCCTTTTTATTGCGTTCGAGATAAGTTTTGAACTTTTGTTAGTATATGTATCTATAATGAGAAAACAAAGCAATATATTCGCAGAATAAAATAATTTCGAACAATAGAAAATAGGTAACGTTTACGTAATTTTGCATATAAAATGAAATACACGTATGCGTCTATATATCATATAGTGTAATTCTCATCATCATATGATAATCAAGCGATGAGACTTATTATTATTAATTAATGATTACTTAGTAAACGAAATATCAGCACATACAACTAATAGAATATCATGAAATCCAATTTGATTGCTTGATCAACCATGTACAGTAGGTTCTCTGTATAACGGCCGGTGACGGTGTATATAAAGCTGTCCATTGTTCAGAGATGTCCATTGGTGGGAGCAAAAAAAGAGTATAAATAATTTTTTAATTAATTTGCTATTACAACATAATTAAAACTAATTTATTTTAAAAAATCTGAAATTTTACTTTGTTTTAGATTTTTCTCAGTGACTTTTCCTCCTCGAGTAATGTCACTAGACAATAAAAAGAAGTTTTAAATATGCTTCTGCTTTTCATAAGCTTGGTTAATGTTTTTAGTTTCAGAAATAATATCATCATCCTCACTGTCACTATCACGTACATTGGTACTGTTTTGAAATTCACACACACTTGTACGTTAATATCGGGATTCTGGATATATAAATTATCATCAATTTGTGCATACGATAATATGTCAGGATAGGCTTTACAAAGTTCTGACAGTGATACATCGTCTTCAGTACTGAAGTCTATATCCTCGCAAATATCTTCAGCATTCCACTCACCAAATCCAGCTTTAAGGAAACATTTCTTGATAGTTTCAGCGCTTACAGTTTTCCAAGCAGCAATGGTCCATATTAGAGCACTGAGAATGTTAATAATTTTTTCTATATCTTCTGTAGATTTACAATGATCCATAGACGATCAAAGTCTCTTAACTAAAAGCTTTCTGTAGTTGGTTTTAAAATTATTGATAATCCCTCGATCAAGTTCTTGACAATGAGAGATAGTGTTTGGAGGCAAAAATATTAGTTTAACATTTTGTAAATCAAGTTTTGGGTGTGACGTGGCGTTGTCAAAAAATAAAAGATCTTTTCTATTCCGTTGTTGCATTTTTCTATCAAATTTGGTTAACCAAATTATCATAATTTCCCTCGTCTTCTACGCTCTTTTATCAGAATACTACTCCACTGGCAACTTCTCAACATTTGCTCCTCTAAAACATCGTGGATTCTTACTTTTTCCAATTACTAAAGGTCTTTCCTTTCCTCCAACCATATTCGCACACAAGAGAATAGTTAATCTTTCCTTAACAGTTTTGCCACTCGAACATTTTTCACTTTTTAATGCAAATGTTTTGTTTGGCAAAGCCCGCAAAAAAGTCCAGTTTCATCTGCATATAAAATATCTTTCGGTGAATATCCCTTTCTTTAGTTATTAACTGTTTCTTCCAGACAAATATTTCATCCACATTTACTGCGGCGGCTTCACCACAAATTGTTCGAAGCGATATGTTGTGTCGCTGAGAAATCTTGTCGAACCACCCACTTGAAACTTTGTATTCATAATTTAGCTCTTGTGCAACTTCGAGAGCTTTTTCCCTTATTATTTTACCGAACAATGGAATATTCTTAGCGAGGACTTTGCAAAACCAGTCATACATTATTTGGTCCAGTGCAGCTCCTAATTTGTTTTCACAAATTTATTCTTGTGCTGTGAATTATCCTTTTCAGCAAACCGTCTATTAATATGAACCTTGTTTTTCAAAATATCGCCCACTTGACTTTTACCGGTATAGAATTTTCCGCAAGCAGTCTCACACAAGTTTCTTTTTCTCTGCAATCTGTACAACATCAACTTTTTCTTCTAAACTAAGAAATTTTGCTTTTTCGTAGCCATATTACTTGTACTAACACTAAAACATTAGATATCTAACTTGTTAGAGCACTAAATATTAATTGAATGCTGTAAGAGCTATAGCTGTTTTATATAAGACTGTTAAAGAGTGATTTTTGTGATATTTTAACTCTGTACTTCGTATACCCGTAATACTTAAAGCTATTTGGGCCATACTTTAGATCTCTTACTAAGTCTTCGTAAAGATCTTGGCAGTTGCTTCATCTATTTTAAATCGAATCTAACTTTCGATCAACTGAGAATATCATTGTCGAAAATGTAAAGTCCTATTGAGAAGGTGTTCTGAAATTCGTATACGTTTTGAGGGAAAAGAGTGGGTCCCCCTATCCACCTCTTTCCTCTTTACTGACGAAAAATAGTCATTAAAAAAACTAACTTATAAAGCGAAATAAATGAAAGGATTGGAATACGAAAAAAAAGTATAGAAACAAGAAACGATACAACCGAAGACAAAATTGTTATAATACAATATAAAGTGAAAGAAAACTAGTTAAGGCTTGTACATATCAAACAGACTCCTATTACTATGCTTCATCGCCAAAAATATGCATCTGACCAATGATAGAAGCCGAAATAATAATGTACATATGTGTGTAAACGGTGGGATTTATACAATTTATCAACAATTTAAGATTTATATAACATTTTTTAGATACAAATTTCGCCCAATACAACATCATCATTAAAAAGACTACATTATAGGTTCATCAATACCAATGAAAGGCATCACTCTTTATATACTGCCGATGATGGAGATTACGTTACAAAGTATGTCATTAAATAGTTTAAGAAAAATATACAGAAACGCCAACAATAACTCAACTCTCGAATCATCTCCGTATGTTCGAATCGAAAATTGCAGTACAAGAATATTTCTCTGTGTTTTCTTTCTCGTTTAAGGTGAACCTAGACAGACAAACATCTTAATAATAACTCATGGTTAGCCAATGCCTCCTATAATTAACATTAGACTGATGAGGACTGCGAAGAAGTGGATTAATATTATTTTGAATTTTTATATGATGCGGATCTTAATCCGCCTCTAATCCTAGACACTCGTTTTCATACATTGCTTAGCAAGCTTTCCCGTTTCGAATCTACAAACACTATTGCTTCGACTTCCTCCGTTAGTCAGACTTCTTTCTGATATTTTTGGTGATGTGTGCTATCCAAATCCTAACTAGCTTTCTTTCATTCCATAGCAACTTGGCTATGGTTTTCTGTTGCACCATAGTTCTTGTTCCTACCTTTATCTGTTCTAATTGTTGCGTCTATTTCGCGTTCTAAGTTAGATTATTTTGTTGATCATTTTTCGTCAGGAATGCATTTCAGTTGACAGTATCTTAATTTTAAACTGCTTGCTTCGTTGTTAGGTTAATGTATTTATATACCTTCCAACTAATCCTAACTACATATTATTTAAAGGAATACCATCTTGGTGCAACTAATTAGTGAAATATAGGAATATTCGCGTCTTTTTAGTTGCTATTTTAGATCCTAATATAAATTTTTTTCTGATTAATATATAAAAATTTAATTCGTACGGTTTCTATGCATAACATTTCAACGAAGCAGTCTACAAAGCGATGTAAAATGTAATCTAAAAAGACTGTAATAGGCAGTTATTAATTCACATTTATGCATTTTCATAGTGATTTTGCCGACTCTAAAAAGGGTGATTTTGTAAATTAAAAACGGACATTTACACTCTCCACGTTTTATGGAACATTGTTTTTACGATTAAACATTATGACGGAAAATAATTTCCAAGTTATATCCTTTTTAATGATGTAACTGGCAGGTAGTATACAAGGAAGATAGGTATATCAAATTTGATGGCAAATGACAATTTTTAAACACGAACAAAACGTGAAAAAATTGAATTAAAAATTGTACGCATGATATAATATTTATTAATACTTAAAGCTAGAGAGTAAGCTTGAGAGATATGAAACACAACTTCAATAATTTAAAAAGGAGGTACTAATAAAATGCTAGTAGTGATAAGGTAAACTACAAATATAAGCTACCATTATTGAAAAATGAGAACGTACGTGGTATACGGAATATATTCGATATATTTATTTCGGGAATAGCAAACAAAAAAATTTATTTTTATTATCGAAAATAGTTTTAATGCTTTTCGAAACATTCTCCTTGACCACAAAGTTTATTCTTCACGTGTGGGAACAAAAAGAAATAACAGGGTGCTAGATCAGGGCTATACGGCGGATGGTTCATCAATCCAATGTTTTGCCCCGTCAAATATTCAATTGTTTGAACCGACCTGTGAGAGCTCGCATTATCATTATGGAGAATGATCTGTCATTTTTGGTTTGTTTTTCTTATTTCTTCAAAAACTTTGGCAAACAAATACTTGTGTACCATTCGGAATAGACCGTTCTACAACTCTCTAAAGGCACTGTTACAACGTGACTGGTTTTTCCGAAAAAACAACCGACGATTTGTATTGATGCGCTTCGAGCGCGAACAACTTTCGTTGGGTTTGGCTCATTTTGGAATACCCACACAGTCAACTGCTGTTTACTATCGGGTTCATACGTATAGATCCAAGATTCGTCATCTGCGACGACTTTATAAATGTACTTTGGAAGAACCGCCATTTTTTTTATGCATTTCTTGGCACCAGTTGACGCGAATCCTTTTTTGAGCGGATACCAAATTATGTGCATAGCTTCTTAACGGCTAAATGTTCATGCAGGATGTTATGCACGCTGGTGTTACTAATACCTAGAGATGCCTCGATCTCACGGTATGTCACATGACAGTCTTGCATTATCAAGACTCTGCATGTTTTCCGACACAACAACATTTGTGGGACGACCTTCACGAAATTCATCGTCCAAAGAACGCCGTCCAAGTTTGAATTCACTATACCAACGATATACTGTAGTTTTCGATGGTGCTTCATCACCATATAAAGAATTCAGCTCGTCGGTGCATCTTGTTGAGATAATCCACGCGGAAAGTTATGAAAAATAATTGCACGAAAATGTTCGCGAGTTAATTCCAGATAAAGATCTTAATAATAACTCATATAACTCTAATATAAACGGCTACCGTCGTATAATAAACTTTAAAACAGTGTTAATTTAATATATTACAATGTATACAATCAAATTGCTTTTATTTCTCATTTTTTAATGGACCATAGCTAGCATTGAATATTAAGATGGTACCATTTAAGACTATTTAGTTTATGGAAAAGAACTTAAAAGAATTTCCATCTGCATGAGCGCATTTCCGCCAGCGATTAAGGTCACTAATATGCTCTTCGAAAAGAATCTACAATTCACGAATTGATGAAAATTTTGGAAGACGTCTTTAAGAAATATTCCATTTGAGAAGCATTTCAGAAATTCAAAGTTCTGTTTAAAATATCTGTTAGAAATAAGTCTAATGAATATGATGAATGCTGAAAAATTTTATGCAATTAATTCTGAATCGGAGTGCACACAAAATTCTGTTGACGCAAGAATTAAAACCAATAGACCATTTGCAATATCCTAAATTTGAGTGTTAAAAACAAGCTAGTTGATGCTAAAGTTTACAACAAAGTCATGTTAAGCAATGAAGCTCATTTTTATCTTTATGGACACGTAAGTAGGCAAAATTGTTCTAATTGGGGGTGTAGAAAATCCACACGCTATCCATAAAAAATGCATTCGCAGAAGTACTCTTTTGTTGTGCATTTTGGAGAAGTGGAGCAAGCGGGCCGCACTTTTCGAGAGTGAAATTGTCACAGTAAATGGTAAACGCTATCGTGAGACGTTGAACAATTTTTTTTTAACCAAATTAGTATTTGTACAATGATATTCGGTTTCGGCAGGATAGTATAATATGTCAAACAGAACACCAACTAGCAAGTATATTTGCGTACCGAATTTCCCGATCGTCTTATCTCGTATCTGACATCAAATGGCTTGCAAGCTTATATGACCTAACTCTACTTGATTTTTTCCCTTGGGGTTATTTAAAGGAAAAAATATACGCCAATAAACTAGGAGCAGGTACTAACCTTGAAACAAACATTCAATCTGTTATTAATCGAATAGTGTCAACTTTATGCGTCAGTGTAACAAAAAATTTCAGACGAGTCGTGGCGGCCATATGTTCAATATAATTTTCCATTTGTAATAATAATAAATTTTGTGTTTCTTTTTTTAAAAAACACTGAAGTTCAAATTGGGACACTTTTTTGAACCCACCGTGTTTATTTGTCATGTAAATGTTATACACAACACATCAAAAGCTTTGAAAGAGCAAGTCAAAGATTTTCAAATATATTTCAATCTCTGCAATATCTAGGAAGAGCGGAATTAAATTTCTAAAAAAAAGTCGATCATGTTTATAAGAACATCCTTAACGTAGAAGCCCAGCTTTCATAATCTTAGTTCTATTAAATTTTACGATATTACAAGACATGTAGCTTTGCAAATTTCTGATTTCACTATTACTGTGTGCAGTTTGTTGGTTTTACAATTAAGTAGGACGCTTCTTGTATACTTACTGACCAATGCATTATTTGAATATTGAAAAATATTCGCTTTAACTTTTTGAACAAGCCTTTTTTTCCTTAAAAACAACTAAGTAAAAAATTTTATTTTTAACAATAACACAGAATGGCTACTCAAAACTATATATATATGTATTTTTAATGGGGTAGCATTAATAACTCGAAGCATTTAACATTTTGGGCCGTTACTTTACAAAATAAAATTAATTATTTCATTTCTTTTTCTACATATTAAATACTTGAACGAAATATTTGTAACAGCTGTATAATTACATTGTACGTCGAACTTACAGTGACTAATTAAGTGGCAAGAAAGTGATATTGTTACAAGATATGGTATGCTTCTATTTTATTTTATATTATTTGATTAACTTGTGCGCTAATTCTGGTCAAAAGATTAATTTCATGAACACAATTCTGTTTTTCGTGAAGAATAAAATAGTATATTAATCCCTTTTTACAGGTATGCTTGTATCTCTAAATAAAAGCCTCGTAATATATTTATTAAAATAAAATAAAGACATATACGCAAAACCAAACTTAAAAATTTATTTCGCGTCGTGGTGTTAAAAACTATGATATGGACTATATACATATACATATATATATATATAGAAACAACACCGTCTTTTTAATGGTTTATTACTCCTCATATATAGTGCCTAATAGGAATCTGCCACTAAATGTGTACACATGCACTGTTTATTAGCAAATAAATATTTTCGCCCCGAAAGATCGTTCTACTATTCTCCTATACACATTCTATACAAATCCGATTATAATATGATAAGGTTTATCCATAACCTTGTCTTACGAGACTATATAGATGTAAGTAATGTGATAGTATCTAACATTAACACATACGTTTAATGAGGATCCTCCTCGTATAAAGTTTAATAGACGGTTAAAGCATGAACGAACGGGTAGGGAGAAAGCAGAAAAATAGACCGATCCTAGTCTGTCGACCCTCGATCCCCCGAATCGTCCTTTAAAAATCAGTTCTATTGCACTAGCTGCAGACTCCATGTATAAGGCTAACTGTCCGCCATCGCGTGTTGCGTTGATATACTGCGAGGTGAAAGAGGAGAAAACGACGTTCACCGTCTGAGATAGACAAATAGTCGCGTTGACGCCAAATTTGAAAATATACAGCTTCGGGAAGTAAGTATACATGTGTGCACCGATCAAATATGTACCAGTGGATACACATATGATAACATTGCAAACCTATGCATTATGGAGAGACGCTATCGACCTGTTCCGTTGAATATATGTTGAAATTGTAGATATATACATATATGAATTAAATAAACATAAGAAAATATACATACGCGAAATTAACAAAGCAAGCCAAATGTAAATTATGAAGAAATATTTAAAGTTCTTAACAATTTGAGTACAACAATTAAATACATCACAATGGATGAACGACTTTGGACACAATTCGGCCTGACTACTTAATAATAATAATAATATTTATTAACCCCCCAACAGAGTACTCATATAGGGTATACAAACCAAAAATTACAATTACATTGGTAATACATATAAAAAAATTAAAAACACAAAAAAAATGAATAACAAAATAATAGAACTGAATGTAAGTTAAATAAATAAATCGAATTAACACCAATCAAACACCGCGACGATGCAGTTGGTTGAAATTCCTAGCCGCGTGCGTAAGTGGAGCCCTAAACAGAATGTTGGTTCTTGGCATTCCCATTTCCAAAGGATCACCGAACCTCGACTCCTGGCGTGGAACCGCAAAACCTACGCCAGCCAACAGCTCTGGCGCATCAATTTTCCCCGAAAAAAAGCCAGACATAAACGCAGCACTGACATTCCGCCTTCGTTCTGCCAAGGACTCAAAGCCATGACTAAGTAGAAGTTCCCCATAGTCAGTGTCGTGTCCCAGATAAAAACCATTTTCTTTGAATGATAAGTATTTCAAAAACTTTCTCTGCACTCGTTCCACGGCATCAAATTTTTTTTTGATGCCTGCAGCATACTCCAGCTTATTACGCGCTAACGCACGAAATAAAGAGGATATGCATCCCGTGTTTGTAAAGCTCCTGCAAATCCGCACAATAAGGCCAAGAACCTTGTGTGCATTCGTGAGCATGCCGAAACATGGTCAGAAAAGGACAGCTTGCAATCGAAAACAACACCCAATTGCTTCATATAATCCACATGCGAAACTAACACGTTATCAATATGATATAGGTACTCAATCCTATTTAATTTTCGTGTATAAGACACTGAGTAACATTTTTCAATATTTAGGGACAGATTATTGTTGGTACACCAGACAGAGATAAAACTCAAAGCCTCCTGCAAAAGTCGAACATCATCAATTGAGGCTATTCTGTGGTAAATTTTCAAATCGTCGGCATAAGCTAGTACTGGGCATTCAACCGCAGCAAGAAGGTCATTAATGGAAATCACAAACAAAAGTGGCCCAAGATTCGAACCCTGTGGCACACCAGAAGTTGACACATAATATTTGGATTTGAACTCGTTGTAGTAAACATAATTATACCGACTAGTTAAGTACAAACTGAAAAATCCTAGCAAAGCATCATCAAAACTAAAAGAACCCAACTTGTGTAACAAAATGGTATGATCCATAGTATCAAAAGCTTTAGAAAAATTTGTATATACAAACAAAACATACTTAAAAAGATTTCATATCCTTTTTGGGAATATGAAATATAACAAAACATATTCGACTTCGATAAAACAAATACAAAATTGCATGTACACGTTTGTAGTGGACCATTGATTATTAGTAGCTTAACCAGAAACTCAAATATACTTCCTCATTTAGTCGGCCCCAGATTTTATTTGGACATTAATTGCCAGACATCGAATCGAATAAAAGTATAAACTGATATACCATTCGTGTTAAAGCATCAGTACTACTTATCTTTCTTTAGACACAATTCAACGTGGATTAGTTATAAAAAACGTATCGCACTCCCACAATTCAAAACCAGCGATTTATCGTAAATCGCAAGTGGGAAACCTGTTTTTGGTCCTTGTAAATCGAACGTAATTAAAATTCCGCTCTGCTATCTCGTTATATATCACGACACGGCTCTACCGACGCGTTCACGTGAAATATTAGATCGTATGTAATGTTTAAACAAATACTCTTTGACATGGACTGGGCGTCCCGTACCATCGTCGTCGTTAGGTGCAATCAAGTGGAACGACGTGCGGTTTATTCTATATGCATAATACATCACCACCGTTGTCATAAGTGGTGCATGTATATGTGTGTGTGTTTGAGCCTTTGTGGCCGTTCTGCAACATCCTGGATTACAAAACCGATACGTTACTTGTCCACGCAGTTTATTGAACGTTTCGAAATTGAATTTATAAGTACGTTACGTTTATCGATACTTTTTTTTATAAAACCTAATGGAATGGCAGTTTTCAGTAGTTGAGCACGGTTAATGATTACCATTATCTGTTAGCGAAATAAATTATAGGATCTCGTTAGGAAAATTGAAAGAAAAATCGTAAAATCGTGGAATGGATGAAAATTATATTATTTTCTGCTATTCCATCGTTAATTAAATACACAGAAATTAATTAAAAATTTCTGCACTGGAGAAGGACTCGAACCTCTATCTGCCGTTTTCTAGACGACCGTTTTACCAATTAAGCTACCAGGCAGTATAACTTCGAGTCCTTTAATACGCCATAAATCGCATTATGGAACAGATCTAATATTTATTTAAAACCCGCAGTCGGGTTATTAATTTATTATATTATTGTAATGGATGTTAGTGCCGCAAAATTTAAAAGCAAGTGCAAGTTCCCTTGAAACTAAGAGCAGATCGTCGAATTCAATCCTAACCAATATTTCTCTTAATTTTACAAATTGGCTATCTGAATGTCACATATATTACCGAATATCAAAGGCTGTAGAATATAAACAAACTTAAATACTTAAACCAAATCTGACTCTCGGTTATGACCATCCTTGCTTATCAAAGATTGTCGTAGAATACTGGTTTGTCCACTGAAAATATTTAAAACAATTTAACTTATTGTTAGTACTTTAATCTGATTACTTTCTGTCTGTGTAAAAGAAAACTTGAATTAACCCAATTTTTTAGAAGAGCGACATAACCGATTCAACGAACTATGTACAGACTTATATCTTTATTGTCTAACTAGCATTCGAGCAAAATTCATATGTCATTCATTATTTCCTTAAATCAAAGATGGCTTTATTCGACGGTAACAAATTTAATATATATTACATCTTGTATATATATTATTATATATACAAGATGTTACGGTGCTTGATGATCGAAGTCGAATGTGTGTAATTTATACCAATTTTGCACTAGCTTTTGACACTTAATCACCATATACTGTTGAGGAAGCTTCTTTACTTTGGATTTCTTGACAGAATGCTGGCTTTTTTCTCTTCATATTTGGATAATAGAATTAATGTTGTCCAGTATAATAGATTTCAATCATTTGAATTAATTGCACATATTGCGTGCTGCAAGAATTTATCTTGGATCCTCTAAAGTTTTTGCTTTTGCTGTTTATAAACGACTTGCTTAACTCTTTAATCTACCCTGTACTGGGGCATGTTGACGATTTAAAAATATATTGTTCAAATTTTACTCACTTTCTAACGCCAAGAAACTCAACTCAATGAAACAAACAGTTTTAGTTTTTTATCTATGAGTTTTGAGCTCGGATTGTACGCGCCTGATACTAAAGTGCTACTGTACATCACGAAACGGTAAATCAATGCTAAGCTTTATACAACGGAGTATTATCATTATTATTATTGTTAATATTATTAATATCTTTGTATATGCACATGAAATTAGGCTCTGTATATCTGCATTGAAATTAAGTTCTTTAAAGCTTTCTTGGACTTGTTTAGGAGTTACTCCAGTGGTAGAAATAGTTACTATTATTTTTTGACTAGGACTATATTTATTTTGTTTCTTTTTATGTTTTTTCAGAAGATTATGGGTGTTAAATATAAAAACGTCAATTACGTATATATTTATACTATTTTTATGAGTTAATGTAGCCCCTGATCTATTATGTGTCAGTGCGTGATCTGTGCTAATGTTTCTGTCTAGTATAATTAACTTCCGAATTATCTAAAACTGTTTGTATCTCGTATTTACACCATGGATCAGCTAACTTATATTTCTTTATAAATCTCTGTGAATAATTTCATATATATTGTCTGTGCTAAATTTGTACATGTGCCTGTGATATGTTCAATTGTTTCTAATGTTTCGAGTCAATGTCTGCATATCTCTACCATGTCATTTTGTTTCATGATATACATATTTACAGTGTCTGGTTTTCACAACTCGATCTTGTATTCCAATCACGAATCCTTCAGTTTCTGCATAAATATTCTCAATTTTCAATCACGTGTTTGCATTATTACTTCATATATTATTTTGTTTTCCAGGTTTCTATTTTATTGTTGTTGATTATATGTATGTTCCTCCGAATTGAAATTTATATCACTGGAATTTTATGGTGTGATTTGTTTGTCTAGTTCTATTATTTTTCGAAGGGTATTGTTTCTCATGGTCAAAAAGTATGTTCTGAGATTGTTTGCTTGTTTATAATGAGCAAAGGTTGATGATATAACACATCAATAAGTCCCGAGACTAACCCATAGATGGCGCTCGTAGTAAACCAGTAACCACGATTGCTCTCGATGGAACAAAAACAGCAACGAGTTTCGATAAAACATTGTTTTTTAATTCAGAAAGCTGTTTATCGCTATTTACTCGCAACAAAAAAGATTTCTTGCGTCGTTACGTGACCATGGACGAAACATGGATACATCACTACACTCCAGAGTCGAAGCGGCAGTCATCTGAGTGGCGCACAGCTGGCGAAAGCCGTCCGAAACGTCCGAAAACGCAGCAGTCAGCTGGCAAAGTCCTGGCGTCAGTTTTTTGGGATACACATGGCGTGATTTTCATTTACTACCTCGAAAAAGGTAAATCGATCAACAGTGATTATTATATTGACTTACTGGTGCGTTTGATGGAGGAAATCGCAAAAAAACGACCGCACATGCAGAGAAAAAAAATCCTTTTTCACCAAGACAATGCACCCTGCCACAAGTCGATGAAAACAATGGCAAAATTGAACGAATTGGGTTTTGATCTGCTTCCCCACCCCCGATATTCGCCAGATTTAGCCCCCAGTGACTACTGGCTCTTTGCTGATCTTAAAAAAATGCTCCAGGGAAAAAGATTTGGTTCAAATGAGGATGTCATCGCTGAAACTGAAGCTTATTTTGAAGCGAAAGATAAATTTTTTTATAAACATGGTATTGAAAAATTGGAAAAGCCTTGGAACCATTGTATCACCCTAAAAGGTGATTATGTTGATGAATAAAAAAAAATTTTGCAAAAAAAATGTTGTTTTCATTGTTAGTCTCGGGACTTATTGATCCATGTGTTATATGATGTTTTGAGACTATTGGTCTGACGAATCTATCGAGGGAGACTATCTGTGTGTCTGACCATTTTATAAGTCCGAATAAGTAAATCGGAAGTGGAATTGCATATGCATTAACTGCTTTCGTTTTATGTTAACGTTTAACTGCGTATTGAAAATCTTTTCTAAACGTTTTATTTAAATTTTCATTTTATACTATTGGTACGTAGATGTTTGTATGTTACTTCTTGTTGAACTCCTACTGTATCTGTTTGCATAATATATCTTTCATATTGTATTTTTTCTTTAAAATTCTACATTTATCCAATTCCAACTTCATTATAACAAAAGCTAAAGTGAACACTATATTATAATTTTAGAAATTTAATTATTTACTTACTTCTTAATCCTAATCTTTAATAATATAAGGCATGCAGAAGAACTCGAATGCTGATTATGCGTGTTGGGTTTCGTTTCGAAATCATCTTCCATATTATCCCATCCTTTGTCAACCGAATTGTTTCTTGTTACTTCGTTTCTTCTTTTTCTGAAACTCTACTCATCTCTTCCATGATCTATTTCTTGTTTTCTTCCTTGATGCTCTTCGTTGATCGTTTTCATTCATTCTAGTGATACGGTTCATAAAGGACCTTGACGTCTCTTTAGAGATAAAGATTTGCCCCTGATCGTTTTGAAATGCCTTCAAGTAGGATCGAGCCTTTGAATTTTTCCTATCGTGATGGACTTATTGCGCACTATTTATTTATCATTTAAAATTCCCGCGCTAGACACTATGCTTTCCATACATCGCAATAATTTACTTTTTGCCCACTTTCATGACTCCTTGTGCAAATGACTAGGATAAAATGTTAAATAAAATTTGTAGCAAAATATCTACTAGACAGAGAGCGAAAAGGGAATAATTCTCATTGTCTTTACCACATAGCCCAAAGAAAATTTATACGAAACTAGATTTTCCAAAAATATTAAAATTTCTATTTCTTTTTAATAATAATAATAATCGTTAATGCCCAACAGTTACACAGACTACTTACAGGACATAATGCACTTAAAAATAAAATTAAAATTACAAACAATAATAGGTGCAGTTAATGTAATACAAAGAAAAAAGAATCCAATTAACAAAAAAATATACCAACTTATAATAATGTAATCCTAGTCAATTTAACGAAAGGGATCTTCGTATAATACATTGGCATTTCTGGACATATGTGCCTGTGGAACCTTGTAGAGAACATTGGTTCTTGCCCTAGCTATTGAGAACGTTGCCGATGATGTAGCGTCAAGACCAGGCACGAGGAAATCAACCTGGGACAACAGCACAGAAGAATCAATAAAATTTTTTATTAATTTGTAAAGAAAACCGCCACTAGCTTTCTCCCTGCGTCTACCAAGAGAATCAAAATTGTGCCTAGCAAGCAGACCCTCATACG
The DNA here is from genome assembly GCA_031893035.1 of Dermolepida albohirtum. NCBI lineage: Eukaryota > Metazoa > Arthropoda > Insecta > Coleoptera > Scarabaeidae > Dermolepida > Dermolepida albohirtum. Next base: position 162,437 of record JAVIWB010000881.1, on the reverse strand, counting down.
TCGAACCAAAGACAGGATAATGTCCATCAATCCTGTAGGATAAATATTTAAGGAATTAGGATTCTGATCATAATACGAATTGCTTCACAATTTTAATGAATATAATTTGTAAATATCTTCAAAAATATCACACTTTAAAACGCTGTTGTTCATTGCGAAATGAATAATTACTTTATTAAGTAGGTAAGAAGTGGCCCATGATTGAAAAATTAAATATCTTGCTTTATTTAATAAACCTATAATAACGTTATAAAATAAATAAATTTTAAAAACAAATTTAATAAATACCTTTCAAAGTAATTGTGTAGACTTTGTTGCTCTAGGGACTAACTAATCCTACATTGACACGGTAACTTTAAGATTAAATACGAAGGTCAATTTATTTAACCCATTCCGTAAAACATCTGCTAATTCGCTGGCGCAAGTCATTAAAATAAATACATCATCGGTGGAAATTGCATTCATTAGATGTCCTGGGATTAAAGTAGGGAAAGGACCTTTCACAGTTGTTTTTGGATCTAATTAGAATTCTAGCCCAAAGTAGCGGGGACCGTATTGATAAATGCTAATTTGGCTATGTTTTAACCCATTTCGGTGTTCCTATCCGATTACATCGATAAAACGTTTCGCACGAAGATTATGTAATCCTTTTGCAAAGCACCAAACAATATTACCGAAGGCAAACATAATAATCTATTGCATTATGATTGCGAAGTAAACTATTCACAAAATTCTTTTCGTAAAAAGTTCTTTTCCATTAATATATTTTTTCTATAGACGGAATATGAATTTATAAAGGAATACCGGCGGGTTGGAAATTCAGTTTTCGATGAAACTTTAAAGACTGATCAATAAGGTTGATATATAACCCCTTTCCACAATTAACTTTGTAAATTCTGTATACGCATTTCGACAACCAAGTTGTCATCATCAGCAGATAATTTCAAAGTGTCGCACCAGGTAAAACACGGCGAAAAAATTGTACGAAAAAATTGTTTTACCTGGTGCGACACTTTGAAATTATCTGCTGATGGTGACAACTTGGTTGTCGAAATGCGTATACAGAATTTACAAAGTTAATTGTGGAAAGGGGTTATATATCAACCTTATTGATCAAGTCAATCAACCACAGGCTCCATCAAATTCAACTTTAAAGACTGAAAGAGTACCTTCGTATAGGAACAACACATACTTTTTAGCGGCTAAATTGCTCAGTTTTGGGGTACAACCACCTCTAAAAATTTGCGCGACATTTAGAGTTTTAAATTCTTATAAATATTTCAGAAACGATTACAAATATTAAATTTTTTTTACATGTTAATTTGAAGTATATTATATGAGGAAAGTAAGGAGTATCCGCTCTCCTGTCCTTTAACTTATTTTTTCCGAATTTACATCATCGTTAAAACTACATAATATACTAAATATTTAATACGTAAAAGGATAAATGGCTAAAACTAGCAATAAATTTCTTCCAAGAAAAGGAAAAAAAGAAAGAAAACCTGTTGTCCAATAGATGAACTGAGTAAAAGAAACGGTGAGAGATAGAGCCATTAACGAAGAATAGTAGAAAAATAGAAAGGAGTGGCAATTGAAGTATGAGATGCGGCAGACGCTGTAGGACTTCCGCTTATATGTAATATAGGAATTTAAATTCGTAAAATGAACGGAATTTATAGTCAGGGTTTTAGTGAAGAATACCCAAACCTGAACAAAATTTGCAGACAAATCGAGTCTTAACCATACTATAGTACTACTATACTATTATAGGCATTTTTGTTGTCATACCTGTATATGAGAATCTCCTTTATATTGCTTTACATTTCTTTCCCTTTAGACTCATTACTAATCTCTAGTTCCTATGGGGTTAGAAATAGCTATCTATCTAGCCCTTCTTGTATCTGAAAATTATGTTAATTTGTCGACTTAGAATATTCATTATTAATATTGCCTTTTTTTAAGTTTGATCAGCAATGAAATGCAGCAGCAAATAAAATCTTTGTTTCCTTTCTAACCCACGCGTTGTTATTATTGTTGTAGCTATACTTTATGACGGGTTTCCGCTCGAGTACGTTCGCCCCATCATTGCGAACTGTGTTTTAAGATACGTACGTTAATATTGTTTAACGATGATTTTTCGACTTAGTCTTGTTTGCAATTTAATTTCTGTTTTCAGTTAATTAATTAGCTCATTTCTTAGCTCACGTTCGCTGTCGTTTCATTTTTTCTTCTCTAATTCGATGTATTTGAGTAAATATCCTTTAATTCGTATTGGTGGACGGTATTGATACGAAGATCTATAAATCAAAAAGTACAGTTAAAAAGTTTAAAGCAAAAGAACACTCCTCGATTTCTTTATAAATTAAAGTAGTCCACAAAGCTCCAGGTATAATAAGTGCAAGGAGTGATGTAAAAACGGATAGCTAGAAATCTACCCACGCATTGAATTTTGTGAATAGTAGATTAATCTTAAGAAAACCTCAAGCAAACCAAGTGTTAACTATATATACATATATATAGAGCAGCTCTTCAGGCCCCGAGGCTCATGGCTTCGATTTTTTGTACAATCTCCCTCCATTTTTTCCTGTCCTTTGTTTTGCTTTCCCAGTCCGGTATTTCCAGCGTTCGTATATCGGCCCTTACCACCTCCAGCCATTTCTTCTTTGGTCTTCCTCTCCTGCGTTTACCACCCTCGCCCAGTACTAGTACTAAGTGTTAACTATACTATAGCATTATTATATTATTATTCTATAGGCAAAGTTAAAAAGTGCAATAAGCTTCTATCTCATGTACTTTTAAAATGTGAACTAATACATAAATCAAAATAGTTTGAATTCAGCAATTTATCAATTTTGTAGTTTCAAATTATCGGGAAGGTATGAACACAGTCTATCGCAGAGAAAACCGAACTAAAGCTTACTATTTTGATCAAATTCTTTCATTTTATTCAAAGTTGCCGCGTTCGGCTTCAATACAACGTATTGCACGGTCAATTAACATGACGAATGAATTTTTAAATTCATCTTTAGAGATGTCCTTCAAGATCGCTGTCGACGAATTTTAAATGGCTTGGACGTCAGCATAGGCGAACGTAGGAGAATAGATAGAAATCGCAGTGGATCAAATACGGTGAACGGTTGATGGTTAAAATGCCATTTAAGATTCATAAAAACAACCCAACATTGTCTTCACTTTTGACTTCTCCAAACGGTCCTTTTTTCAGTCTTTAATCAAGCCTGTATAGTATTGAATTCAGTTAGCTCGTGTGGTACAAACCTTGCATAAATCTTTCTCAGTTCCAAATGCTGTGTCAAAATGCGATGAATTGTATCTTTGGAAATAGTTAATTCCATTCCCACGCATCGCAATGAGGATTTCGGCTCATTTCTGATAAATTCACGCACAAGTTTGATGTTACTTTACGTAAGCGCAGATTTTTTTACACCAGAATGTTCGTCGTCATTTACGTCCGTACGATCATCTTTAAACCATTTATAGCACTCATACACATTCGCACGTGATAAACACGCATCACCATACACTTGTTTCAACAAATTAAACGTTTCGGTAAACGATTTACCGAGTTTAAAACAGAATTTGATATTTGCTCTTTATTCAAAATTCATTTTTTGCACCAGGATGTTCGTCTTCATGTATGTCCGTACGATCGTCTTTGAACCGTTTATATCACTCATACACACTCGTACTTGATATACACGCATCACCATACACTTGTTTCATGAAATTAAATGTGTCAGTAAACGATTTACCGAGTTTAAAACAGATCTTGATATTTGCTCTTTGTTCAATATTCATTTTTTAACCAATACCAGATACATACTGTTACTGCACAATTTCTCTGCTTCTAATGATGCAAATGTCATGATATTTTGACATAACATTGGTGAAAGATCTAGCTTACCGACGCATATTTTTTTTAATAGATGGCGCTACTAAGAATTAAAAGTTCGGTTTTCTCTACAACAGACTATGTATATACAAATTATGTTGCTGAATTTGCTGTACAATTTTTCTTGCTTTCTTCTTCGCCAAAGTACAACACTTAATATCGTACTAAGCTGCATAATTAGTAAGTCTTTATCGCAACAGTTAAGTGACCAACAAAAATTAGGATCGATACTGGTCCAAGACTTACTCTTAACTTTATCTAAGTTTTCCATATGCATAAAATAATTTTAAAATTAGCTAAATATTTTTTTAAGTTTTTATTTTGACAATGATAATTCGAATTTTTCAAATTATCCTTGTTGTATACGATCAGTGTTTTATTATCATGAAAGGAACACGTAAACTGTATGAAATATTATGAAGTTAAACACTTTCATATTAATTCTACTTTAAAATCTACTTATTATGTAAATATGCTACTTTATCACTGCAGTGGAAAGTCGCTTTCAAACCTTCTCCGAAACACAACCGGTGCACAACTACTATATGCACATGAGTTTAATTTTAAGCTATTAAATATTAAGAGCATACATCATGAGTGTTTGTGTTCTCTTTATGGATTTGGATATACCTCTTAAGCACACACAAACATTTCGGCTAATTAAGATACCGTGAAAATTTTACTGTGGATATTTTACGGTCGAAAAAGATTATGATAAAATCTTCCTAAAAGATTATAAATTATGTAAATTAGGTGTGCAGAGTTTTGCGTATTTTTACAAGAGGAAAGTACATATTAAATAAGCAGTGTACTTAATTAGCATTGCTATACGTCGCCAAGAAATGTACAATAGAATAACACCAGAAAGTAGGAAGGATTTACAGAAATTTCACGAGGCATATTTATTTTATGTTTTATTCTGTTTACACATTCTAATGCAGTCTGTATATGGCGTTTTCGATTGCCCGTTTGCAATAAAATAACGTTAGCTCTTCCTTTGAGAGGTATTTTTAACTAGAGCATGATGATATTTATATTTATAGTATAATATAATGGTTAATTATCTCGTTCATGTTATAATTATTAGAATGATGAAGAGCTTTATTAGGTGCACATTAGAATATTTAATTTAATGGAAGTATAACATTTCTTAATGGTAAAACAACTTCAAATTATTATAGAAAAAAAATTATGTTCTATTTTTATCTCTTGCCTTTTCTTGTCACTTCACTTGTCTTCTCGTGTTAGGTTTTCTTTACCCTTAATAACCAATTCCTCTTCAACCTTACTCTTCGCTCTTTCCTTCCCTCTCCTGTCCTATTCATGTCAGTTCTCTGTCATCTTCTCAATATATGAAATGTATATGATGATCGTCCAAACAGTTCCATTTCCTTGTGTTTTATTCTCCGCCTCCATCTTATGCCTTGCACGTGAAGACATTCCCCAAGACCTCCCTCCCATATGTCAATTTTCGTTTAGCATTGCTTATTGATAACCATTGTTTTGTACTTAGCCAAATAGCGCACTTTCTTTATATATAGATTATAGTACAACAAGTCTTATTAATCCGTTGTCTCAAAGTTTCTTATTACTGCTTTCTATTTTCGTCTCTTTTGCTTTCTCTTGTCACTCCTTTATTTCTTCTCGTGTCAGAACTTCCTTTACGCTTCATGTCTGTTCCCCGTCAGCTTTGCAGTATACACATTCCGCAAGACTATGCTCTTCCATATGTCAATTTTCCTGTATTGTTGTTTATTGAGAATCCATGTTTTGCACTCATATAATACATTAATTCCCTTTTTTTCTAGATAAATGTTTTAATTTTATTAAACTTTCAAGGTCTCCCGTACTTCTTACTAGTCTTTCATTTACTTCTATTTCTTCTTGACAGGTTCTTGCTTTTGATACTACTTTGATATACAAATTATCTTACTTTTTTGAAAAGGTATTTCTTATCGTTTACTGCTTTCCATCTGGTTTGTTCTGTCTTCTATGAAGTAGAAACCAAATCAAAATTCTACTGAAATTTTGTTTGGTGATTATGTTGCACTGTGATATCTTAATTCCAAATAAAAGATTCTTAATGAAGAGCAACTCATTTTGTTTTCAAAATAAAATGCAGATGTGGGAAATTTAACATGAACATTTGATTCTTATTGATGTATCACAGCCTCATTCAAATGCTTTCCAAGGAAAAACTAACAGAAATGCGTCCATTGAATTAAATTTTCTGCGACTTTTCGTAGCATGACACGTTCAATACTAGTTACAAGTTACAACTTAACATAACCCCGCAGAAAGAAGTCTGGGGTGTTAAATCTCAAAAGTGTGTAGGATAATTGACTGGTCCACTCTTGAAAATAATCGATTCATCGACTTTCTTTTTGAGTAAATGAATTGTTTTATTGATAGTTTCCAATTTCGTGTATCAAATATATCCGTAGGTTGTTCTAAACACTTCTGCATTCGATGGAACTAGCAGACATTGGGTCCATTGTTCTTCAGTCAACGCTAAAATCACAAAAATACAGTATAGCTAAATCCACTATATGTGCCTTCAAAAAGAAGGAAGCGAAGATCAGCGCAGCAACTGGAAGCTTTTGCAAGATAAAACTTACGATTGTCACAAAGAGCATTTAGTCCCTGCAGGAAAACACCTAAAGGAAGAATTGCCTTTTTAGCCTGTAATAATGCGATGGGACTACATAAATTGACACCTTTTGCAAAACAAACAGAAAATGTGACGTTTCAAAGATGTCGAAGTCTTTGTAAAGAAACTCAAAATCTGCATCGACGGCTAAATATTTAAAGAAAAGTTTCATGATATGTTTGTTTCTGAGATAAGCACATTTTTTACCTTAGTGAAAATGCCTACAGTATCTCAGAAAACAAGAGCTGCCAAAAAAAACTCTTCTTATATTAGACAACCCTGCAAGTCATCCGCCAGTGGATAAACCTATTTCAGAACTTGATTTTATTGCAGCAGTGTTTATGTCACTTAATATTACATGGCTAATGCAGCCTATGATACGTGAATGTAATTAGGATAAAAAATTAATTATCGGTCGAGCTTTTTAGCAAATTCAGAGCTAATATGTCGAAAGATGCGTCAGTTGCTTTAAAAATTTTGCAGATGATACAGAAACAGTCAATTATTTTAACCAATTTCTTTTATTGCTTTCAAAATATTCGCCTTTATGATCTAATCACTGCATTCAGCTGAACCAGTTTTCAAAACATTGGACCCATTGTTCTTCTATCGTCTCAAATCGTAGGCTTTCACAGTCGCTTCCGCAGCATTAAATTTCAATCCACGCGTTTTGTCTTTTATGTATGTGAATAAAAAGAAGTCTTACAATGTACCAGGTCGCGTCTATAAGGCGGATGAGTCATCAATCCTATCTGTGAAACGCCTAAAATTTCTGATGTTTGAGATGCGTCGTGTGATGGATGCAGAATGATTCGTCCTCTTGATCGTTTCTCGCGCACTTTTGGAGTACAGTTGGCAAACAATATACCATTCAGAATTGACTATGCGACGATCGTCTAGAGGAATAATAGCAAGTTGACCGACGCGTTCGAAAAAAGAAGCCTGCGTGGTAACCATCGAGCGCAAAGCTTTCTGACGACAAGATGATCATCCAGGATAATTCTGATTTGAGACACACATATGCCCATTAATGCCCGAATATATCTGTATGTATATTGGTTGTCTGCCTTTATCATGTTGTACACGGCGTTGATATTTTCTGGAGTAACTGCAGTGGCAGACCGCCTCTCACAATGCTCGTCTTTGAACGAAACACGTTCATGCTGTAGAATCACTGTCTAGCAATCGCCAAGGATGGTGCTTCATCAATAGATTTTTGTGGACATTCTTGTTTAGTGAGACCGTTTTTAAAATCGTAGAAAATCATTGCTCGAAAATTTTCTCTCGTTAATTTCATTTTTAACAAAACTCACTTTATTTAAAAACTACTAAAGAGAGACAACAGCATATGCTATCAATCTATAAATTCTATCCGGGTTAAAAAATCTCAGAGAATACGACAAAAATATTTCCGACACCTTACAGGAAGTAGCTGAACCGCAAAACTTTTAAAGGGACCTACGTACCTCTTCAGTATCCTTTGACGCCAAAGTCACATAAAAAACGCCGTGAAATCCCTTTTCCTTTCCGAAACTCCTAACTTTATTCATTACTTCAATCAATGCGAATGACCATTCTTATTTGACGGATCCTATTATGCGCATCAGTTCGTCTAATTTGAAAGGATTTAATTCGATTTCGATGGTATATAGGAACTGACCACAAAATATCAGAAGCCGAAGAGGTATTTGTTTTCACGTTTTCAACTAAATTACGTAGCCAACAGCTACATTTTTTTGTGTTCTGTAGCGAAATAAATGGTAAAAAATGTATGCTTCGTTTAACATCACAAAGTAGTATATGACGTCCACGTCCTGCACAAGCTATTTTAATATGTACGTGCTTCATTTTTTTACACACATATATTTTTCATGTTGTTTACTTTAATATGCGAACCTGTTCACGTCGGTTCATATTTCGTTCAGTTTCAGTAACGGAAGCCCTGTTTGTACCATTCCCTCCTATCAGAACTCAAGAGCAGATCGATAGCGTGTTTTAACTAATTAAGCTCTAGTAATTTAAAGTATCAATTAGCTTTCTATGCATATCAGTATTAAATTGATGAGATTTTTCTTACTATTTTGTATAGCGAGTACTGTAAATTCTAAATTGCATCAGTAGAGGTTTTCTTGCTTTTTTTCTTTACTTTCAGTATATTCTCTGAGGTCAATAATATATTAATGTCATCTGCATATTAAGTATTCCGATCAGCAAAACTTATACAGGATGACAAATCATTAAGTATAGATCAGAAACAAGTTAAGAACCTATATTGAACCCTCAAGTGCATCTACACCAATAGTACCACGAGTCGATTGGATAAGAGGGTGATCCCAGAAGAACCCGACCCAACAAAGAAAACACAAAAATTTCGGAAAGAATTATATTTATTTTTCAAAAAAATCTACTTTCAGCTCTATACACTTTTCCCAGCGATATTCAATAACTTCGATACCGTTTTTATAATAAGAATTGTCTTGGTCCCTAAAATAGCCATTAACTGCCGACATCACTTCTTCATCGTTAGAAAATCTTTGACCACTGAGCCATTTTTTTAAGTTTGGGAACAGAAAATAATTCGAGGGGGCTAAATCTGGCGAATAGGGTGTATGAGGTAGCAATTCAAACTTTAATTCATTAATTTTGAACATTGCAATAACGGATTTGTGAGCCGGTGCATTGTCTTGATGAAACAACACTCTCTTCTTAGCCAAATACGGCCGCTTTTGCTTGATTTCTTCGCTCAAACGTTGCAGTAAGTTCGAATAATACTCGCCGTTGATAGTTTTTCCTTTTTTAAGATAGTCAATGAAAGTTATTCCACACGCATCTCAAAAAACCGCCATGACCTTGCCTGCAGATGAAACAGTTTTCGCCTTCTTTGATTGTTCTTTTGTCTCGGGTGTGAAGTAATGGACCTATGTTGCATCCATGGTTATGAAACGGCGCAAAAATTCTGCTTTGTTACTGTGAAACTTCGCTAAACACTCAATTGAAACATCTTCACGAGACTGTTTTTGCTCGAGTGTCAGCAAACGCAGCAGCCATCTTTCACACAGCTTTCTCACGCCCAAATTTTCAGATAGTATGCGACGTACCGCACTTTTTGAAATGCCTACTATGTCTGCTAACTCACGCACTTTCAGTCCACCATTTCTGGAGTCGTCACCTCATTTGATCGACCACTGCGAAGCTCGTCTTGGCAGCTTGTACGGCCTCGTTTAAACTCTGTTACCCAATATTTCACTGTTGTAAACGAAGCAGTAGACTCACCCAGAGTAGAATCCAGTTCAACTTTTTTATCGATTGGGCTGAGGCCTTTCAAATAAAAGTATTGTCTCACTTAAAGATGATCAATTGTCTCCATTTTTTCAAATTCACTGTAAACGTTTACTATTGATGGCTGCCAAACAAATACTAACTTGAAACATATGCTTTATAACTAGATTGCGTACTTTCTAATACAGTGATACTTTCCAAACAACTACCGCCATCTCTAGGTCAGACCGGGTACTTGTATCTCGTACACTGCCTTACTATTTGCCTGTACTCAAAAAAATAAGATTAAAACCATGCTTTGGCAAGACCGTTTATACCAAAATATTCCATACAAAATCCAATGCGATTGAGAGGTCAATGAATATACTAAAGGACGATAGTTACCAAGATCATTACAATCGCCCTTTTTATATAGGGATTTAATAACACACCTTCAATTTTGATGGAAAAGTACCTTTTTAGTTAATAGTTAATCAGATATGATAATATTGAGCTGACAAAAGGTAATATCTGTCTTCCAGGGTACAGTCCACAACTACCACCTTCTTTGCTATGTTTTGTGTATAAAAATGTCTAATATTTATTCCCGTCATACAATTTAGTACATTAAAAAAAAGCAATTAAATAATAAAATCTAATCTAAACAGATGTCGATAGTATATTGACTAGAACTTCGACGATGATCTTAGTACCTTTTTTTTTTGTAAAATTTGGAGAAAATCGATCAAACCATCTTTGATTTATTTTCTGAATTGAAAATATTTACGCCATAATAAGATTGATTAATTTCCCTAATCAATGTCTAATACTCACGCTTCGTATTGATTTGATATAAGCCTACTTAAGATGTATATCAAGAAATTTGTTACATTGACCAATCAATTTTGTTAAAAAATAGCTATCATTAAGACTCATAAGGCGGTTGAAATCTTATTAACATTCTTTTATTTATATATATAAAAGAACGTTGGTTAACATTTCAAATAGTTTACTTAACGAATAAACAATACATTTTATATTCAACGGTATCATCGATGTCTAATTACATTAGCACCAGTATCTATAAAACCGAAATGAAGAAAACTTGATTTAAAGTCACGAGCTCTTAACTTTGTTGATCGGAAACACATAAACACAAACACGAACTTAAATGCAAAAGAGATTTTCGTAAAATTACGACTTTATTGTCCCAATAAAAACAACAATCATGAAAGCTTCTTGCCGATAAGAACAAACTACAGTTATAATCATTTTGAATGATCACTTTTTCTTTAACTTAAACGCCTACCACTTTGAAAATATTCAGCAAATAATCCTCAAAAAGTGTTTGGCAATCTTAATTTCCTCTTCGACCAGAAATGCACCGACATTCTCGACAATCTTTAGATTAGGTTTTATTTTACGAGCGTGCCGTCAATGTTAGAAACCTTTTAGTAATCGTAAAGGTCGCCGTAGTAAAAATCTCTCATGCAGTAAAGAAAAAATTACAATTGGTTCTTTAAAACTTTTCTAACACCCCATCAAATGATACAAAACGAACACAGACGCATTTAGGTTAAATACCGTGATTCTATTTATATTATGATCATTTACAATTCCTCATTCAGTTCAGTAGAGTGATTCGTACTAAAAATGTTTCTTATGTTCTCGTCGGTTTCGATCATTTAGACGAAACGCGGTAATAACTTTCGACGGTAGGGAGTGAACTAGACTTTCACTCACAAGTATATGACTGTAATTCTTCAAGTCAAGGCGCATTCACTGGTTGCGCCATTAGTTTAGCCGTTTCCGGAGACTCGATCACTAGAAAAAATATAGTTGCTCGTATAAACTTTTATATATTTAGCGTGCTTTTTAGTGTGTTTTGAGTGTCTCGCATCAGAAAGTTTTTTCATTAGAGAAATATCATTTCATCAGCACGACAAATTTTATACATATAACACGAACGATCAACGGTTTTTCATTAAAAACGACATATCGAACAGGAAGTATACGAAATTCTGTATATTTTGTGATTGGAAACGTACATTTTAATTTTTAATTTAAAAGTTTTATTTAGTTGTACGACAGTGTCTGAAACTAATTTCGTACAGGAAAGTTTCAATATTTGCTTTTTATTATTTAGAAACTGTGCACGTAAAAGTGCAAAAAGCACACACTACAATGAAATTGAATATTTTAATGTCTTAAACATTATACGAGGGTAGTTTGACAAGTAGTGAAAATGGAAAAGAAAACGAATTTTTTAAATACAAAATAATTTTTATTTTTCAATATATTCTCCTAAAAGAGAAATACATTTATTCCAACGGTACTCCAATGCCCTTATGCCATCTCTAAAATGCGATTCCGGAAGGCTTGCAAAATACTCATTTACGAAGATGATAAGCTCGTCGTTAGACGAAAATTTCTATCCACCTAGTGCCGTTTTCAATTTTGGAAAAAGCTAAAAGTCGGAAGGGGCTAGAACCAGCGAATAAGGCGCATGCGGTACTAATTGGAAATGCAACTCGTGGATTTTGGACATCGCAACTGTGCTGGTATGCGAGGGAGGGTTGTCTTGGTGAAACAGAATCTTTTTCTTTGCCATTCCTGTCCGTTTAGCACGAATCTCAACATTTAATTTTTGTAAAAGTTCTGCATAATATTGTTCGTTTATTGTGGCACCTTTCTGAATGTAATCAATGAGCAAAATGCCCTTTGAATGCCAAAAAATTGATGCCATCACCTTGTTTGCCGATAAAGTGGTTTTCGCTTTCTTTGGAGGTGCAGAACCACGTTCTAACCATTGTTTCGACTGTTGTTTAGTTTCGGGTGTACTGTAGTGTATCCAAGTTTCATCGCAAGTAACAAATCGCCTACAAAAATCAACTGGATTCCGCTTATAAAGGTCCAAACACTCATTGGAAATGCGCAAACGAGTGAAGTTTTGATCAGTCGTAAGCAATCGCGGCACCCATCTTGCCGAAAGCTTGGAAAGGTCCAATTTTTTCATTAAAATGTGGTGTACGCGTTCTGTTGAAATGTTTCCCATGTCTACTATCTCTCTCACTTTGAGTCGTCGATCTTGCGTAATAATATTATGAATTTTTATAATCATTTCCTTAGAAGTCACGATTTTGGGTGCTCCAGAGTGCGCGTCATTAACACTGTTCTACCACGTTTAAATTCATTTACCCATCTACTTATTGTGACGGATGATGGAGTAGATTCACCTACTGTTTCCCGTAACTCATCTTTTATTTCGATAGCTTTCATATCCTTAATTACGATTTTCCATTTTAACAAAACGACGTGTTGCTTCTTTTTCAATCAGCCGTCAAAAATAAACTAATCAACCGATTTATCTAAACATCGGAATGTAAACATATAAATAGGTAACATAAATTACAGTGCATTTGTTTTACCAATTAGAGCGCCACGTATGTGTCATTCTCACTACTTGTCAAACTATCCTCGTACATATCCACTATTACCTGTACCAACTATCTATGTCCAAGATAAACAAGAAAGAACAAAATAACTTGAAATATGGTAACGAAGAATATTGAGAAATATTTATGAATAAAAGAGCAAATAAGGAATTAGAGGAACTCAAAAAACCCAATACTATTCAAATAATAGGCGCAAGGAACGAAATAAAAGTTCTATTGGGAAGTAAATAAAATGGCTAACACACAACTTTCTGCTTTCACTATAAATGCTCTGGCCACTATACTATCGACATCTGTCATTCTTAACTCCTTTTTAATTTTTAGTATACTAAATTGTGTCAAGGAAATAAATATTAGACATTTTTATATGCAAAGCATAGCATAGGAGGTGGTAATTGTGGACTGTATCCTGGAAGACAAATATTACCTTTTATCAGCTCAATATTATCGTATCTGATTAACTATTCTTCCGAAGAAAGTATTTTTTCATAAAAATTGAAGGTGGTATTATTAAATCCCCATTTAAGAAGGACGAATGTAATCATCTTGGTAACTATCGCCCTTTAGCATATTCATTGACCTCTCAAACCCTTTTGATTTTGTATGGAATATTTTGGTATAAACGGTCTTGCCAAAGCATGGTTTCAATCTTATTTTTTCCCAGCACCCAGGCATCCAATTGGCCCGTGGTACTATTGGTGTACTGTCTTCTTCTGAGCTTCCGGGCTGCAACCGCATCACTGGTATAACTGTTTCAATACGACAGACAGTAGCAGTAGTCGAGCCCTGAAGATGTCCCATACGAGTGGGTACAAAACGTCGGCAGTTATACCAGTGACGCGGTTCCAGCCCGGAAGCCTAGAAGAAGACTTAATATGTAGATGACATGAATATATTAATGACCTCAGAAAATATACTGGAACTAAAGAAAAAAGCAGGACTTACTTTATTAAAGTGATAGAAACCAATTAGTTAGTAATGAATGCCGATAAGACTAGCTTGATTTATTTTCATAATAAAACCAAATGCACTCATGATATAAAGGCCCGAGAAGAAAAACATTTTGTAACATCTTCTGTCGAAGTACCAGGAATTATAATTACTGAAAACTTAAAATAGCCTTCCCATATTGATTTTATTTGTAATAATTTAGCGACCATATGTGTCGCTCTAAGGTAACTTAAAAGTCATGGAACAGCGACATTTTATTAACCTTTAATCACTCCAACGTCGTATCACGTACGTGTTATGGTGTCATGCATTAGGGAATACCTGCTCATGCTGAAAGAATTTTTCAATTACAGAAAAAGGCTTTGAGAATTCTATATACTTTAAAATATATATACAATATTATATATAATTCTTGGAAAGATGTTTTCAGGTGTGAGTATCTAACTTTTTATGTCCATTATATTCTGGAAACTCCCTTATATTGTATATCTATAAACATACTACCCAACTTTCTGTTAATAACAAAATATCTACTACCTGCTGCTCATAAACTTGCTATTCATTAGAAAGGATATTTTCTTATGGATTGCAAATTATAAAATACTTAAATGCTCAAATAATCTCAGTTTTGAAATCAAACTTAAAAGAATATATATTATCCCTAAACTGCTGTATTAATAACTTTTTTATATAATCTACTCCATATATTAGTTTATTTAAGTTTTGACGTATTTCTAGCATGTGTATATTATTGTACTATGATTTTAGAAATAAATATATTATTATTATTGTCTCAAGCTTGGGAAATCAATATCCATTCTCAAGAAGATTTGATTCTTCCGTATTGTACAGTTTCTGATTCTATCTAATCTTGTCTGTTCGTCAGTCAACGTCTCAGATTCAAAGGTCATTATTAGACGAATACTATCTTAAAAATTCTAGTTCTTATTTGTTAAGAGATACATAATGGCTGCACTTTTTAATCTCGTTTTGAATTCGGGTTCGAAGCTTCTTATGCAGTTTAGCAACACTCCCAGACGCTTCAGCGTGTCAATTTGTTCTAAAGTTTTCCCTTTAATAATACATTGATTTTCGTATTTTCTGTTCCGTCTATCTTTGCCTTCGTCTTGTCCTTATTTAATTTAGATTGCTTTATTTTGGATAAATATCGGTGAACCTATAGCAAATGTCCATTATTAAATTTACATATGCAGGTGTCAAGCCCCTGTAACTTTTTAGTTTCTTCCTCGTTTCCTTTATGACGCCGCCCATTGTAACTTTGAATGGAATTAGGTTGAGCGTTGAGTTCTGTATGAGACCATCTCTAACCAAAAACTCCCACAATAACAGATATCCTGCTCGAACGCAACTCCTTTTCATTTGCATGAAATAAATAATCCATACCAACATAAAGATATCATAGATCAATATTAGTTAGCTGACGAATATAATACAAATAGTGGCTATTAAAAGAAGTACATAAATGCAGATATCAGCGTAGAGGCTACATCGAATTCTCATTAAATGTCTGTACATATATACACACCATCTTCAGAAAGTAAACATCGAGTCAAGTATAGCACATAGAGTTTTAAAAAAATTGCAAACCTTGGCATATGCACAATAATTATTTCAAATCTGTTATACGCATGAGAAAACTATTAAACGAAAATAAGAAGGAAGAAATTGAGAGACATTTCAACAATCTATCATCAAAGGAAACGAAACTCCTACACTCCCGCAAAAGGACAAATAAACCTACAGGCTAAAAACTTAAGAAAAATGCATTCAAACTCATTTAAGTTAATAAAAGTCTTCAAGTTTCAATTTAATTACTGAACGAATTGAGTTATGAGAGTCAAGAATAATGTTAGAGAGAAACGAAATAAAATAACCTCGGCATGTTTTCGGATATGTGAAAAAAAGCGCCATTATTAGTGCCAAATAAGACACTGCATAACTATTTAATATAAACCTAATGAAAAAATATGATCATCAAGCCTAATGTTAAATATCAAGACAAAGTTGGTCCGTATCCCAATCTTTTCTCAGTAGAATTAATATCAACCTAAACAGGTATGGGCAACTTTTGACATGTTGTGGGCCAAACTTTAATGTGCAAATACGTTCGCGGGCCGCGATTAAAAGTAGTGCATTTTAAAGTAGTTTTTTAAAGCTGTGTTCATAATGTTTAGCGAAAGATATCAGATATGAAATAATACGACAATGTCTCACGGGCCGAATCAAATGTTACAGCGGGCCGGTTGTTGCCCACATATGCTCTGAAACAACCATAGTTTCATACAGTCTCACATACGACACCACTTAGTATCGGAGCATCAAAAGCAATCTCATTGTTGCCTAGGGTTAATAAACGAAATCGACTAATACAGTAATTACATATTTATGATAAAGATTTTTAACACCAAATTATTTTAACTTTGTATTTTCTTCAAAACAAAGTTCATTAAAAGATTCGACTTGAATAACTTAATCCCAGTCTGGCTCGATAAGGTCTAAACGAGAAAAGTTTGCGAAGTCCTGTGTAAGTACACGGTCATGATCACTAATTTCTCAGCATCGTCGCGTCCACCAGTTAGACACTCGACACAGTACACAGAGTTAAGTACTTCGATAACGTTCGTGCCGAACGATAGGACGCAACGATTGAACTGTTTTAATAAACTCTTAGGCGGTAATAGGGAAAATTTTATCTAGGAAATAACTTTTAATCATGTAGTTGACGCCATCGTTAGATGAAACAGTAATTGTTGGAAAGAAATTTATTTTACATGTTCTTAAATGAAACTTAGATATAGGCGACTGATTAAACGAAGGTATAAAAAGTTTAATTTAAATTTCTTCGATAATAATCAATAAAGAAAAGTTCAAATCCCTGAACATATTATCTTCACACCTCGTTTAATACGTACTGAAATGCATAAAATTGTAATTTATGAATACGTACACGGAGATACCCCATAATTTTTGAGCTTTATTAAAACATACTTATGTACGTAATTAAAATTTTACTAAATATTTTGCAAGTAATCCCCTTCAACGACGGTACGAGGATAGCCGTTTATATTTCGGGAATAGCAAACAAACAAAAATGTTATTATCGAAAATAGTTTTATTGCTTTTCAAAATATTCTCCTTGAAAATCAATGCACTTATGCATTCGTTTAAACCAATCCGAAAAGCATTGCTGCCACTGTGAAGAAGGTATCTCCAAAATATGAGTTTTGAATGCCTCAACTGCCTCTTTCAGCGTACAAAACCTTTGACCACAAAGTTTATTCTTCACGTGTGGGAACAAAAAGAAATCACGGTGCTAGATCAGGGCTGTAAGGCGTATGCCTCATCAAATCAATGTTTTGCAGGTCAAATATTCAATTGTTTGAAACGACCTGTGAGAGTTCGCATTGTCATGGTGAAGAATGATCTGTCGTTTTCGGTTTGTGTTCCTTGTTTCTTCAAAAACTTTTGGCAAACAAATAGTTGTCTACCATTCGGAATTGACAGTTCTTCGAATTTCAATACACTTTTCATTTATAAACGTTAAGAGTTTCACGAGAAAATCGAAACGCGTTTACTCTTTTAATAATCATTCAGGGAATATGGTATTCATAGTCTAAAATGTTGTTCATATATAAAGTTCATCATATAAAATTCTGTGAACTGTGCCAAATCCAATTCTGAAAGCCTCTTCCACTTCAACATATGTCACACAGTGGTTAATATTTATCATATACTATACAGCCGACATGTTCGCAAGGACGACTTTAATAATTTTCCTATTTTCTGACGTTAAAGAATGCACACCAACATTCAAACGTACCTTAAAGGTTTTGGGAACTCAAATTTCATACAAAATTTGAATAATAAAACTAACTAAAATTATTTAGTAATACACACTTTATTATATTTATTTTTGTCCAACTAAATTATATAGAACCAAACCCACATTTAAAAAATTAATGCAGAGAAGATGGAGAAGATGAACATTTAATAACGCTTCGTTTATTTTTCTCTCTTATTAAACCAACACTTTATTTTCCTTTTTTTTATTTTAATCGTTTATTTTCAGTCGTAATACTCTAAATGTTCATTTTATAATCCCCGAAAAATAAGGATAATAATCCTCGAATTTGATCGTCTAACATTAAACTTGATGACAGATTTTAAATGAAAATATTTAGCGAGATCCCAGCGTGAGAAATACAATGCCCCTCTTATTTAATTCATTTGAGATTATGTTCAAAGTTCGTACATTTTCATGCATATTTTATTTTATTTCAATGAATTTTAAGAAAACAAACATAAATTTTTTTATTATATTTCAGAATCCGTTAAAGCATCGAGATTTTGTTTTAATATATGCAGTTACCCAGTGACATAAATAAAAGAGGATCTGTTTGTGTCGAGTTGACGTACTATAAAAATAAAGAGGGGAATTTTTTTCGCTTTTTACGCTTTTGGATTAGCAATGGTTCACGTATTTCCTTTAATCTAATTTTTTATTATTTACGTAACTATAAATATAATAATGATAATAATAATAATATTAATAATAATAATAATAATAGTAATTTAGTTTACTTCAAATATCTAGAGAAACCACAATTTATATATGCAATAATTGAAAAATAAAATAACCGAAAGTTTTAGCATCCGTAGGCCCATTGGTTGACTACCACTATAACGAAGAAATTTCATTATATCATTGCTCTTTTGTTTACTATTTTTAGGTAATACTGATCATTGGTGTAAAAGCAATAAACACTACCTTGTTCAATTACATCAGTATACAAAAATTATGTTCTATGTTTCTATCAATTTAAGACTCCAAGGAGAAATATGGTGTCAGTTTGTAGCTGTATTAGGCAACGGAAGCTAGATTTATTCTTATAATTACCAAAAAAACAGCAGTCGGATGTTTCAGTCTTTCAAAATGAACCTGTTCCTGGCCTGTTTATGTTTGATTTAACGACCACATTTCTAGCTTATACCACTCACTTTAGTCGATCAACAACCGTTTCTCAACTGATGAAATAAATACCATCCTATTCTACCATTACTAAGTCGAAGAACGTTACAAAGAAATGTCACCATGCTATTGCTCACGTGATAGTGCATACACCGGATCCTTTCAAATATTCTTCGCCATTGTTACTAATTAATAAAACAGTAGAACAATGTACTGGCGAAGCAATTATGAAGCGGGTGTTTGTAAAAATATAATATATGTTAATGATGATGCCAGTAAATTGCGTTTCGTAGCCCGTGCTTCTAAAGAAGTGATTGGTAATTTGCTTCATGTTGCGTGTCAAATTCACATCCTGCGAGAGAAACTATTCGACAATGTTATCTGGAGGTAAATGCTTTAGTTGCAGATACAAAGGCAGTGAAAGAGAAATATTAGAGAAATTTTAAATATCAACGACCTAAATATTAATATCTATTAGTGATGGTGCCAGTAAAATGCGTTGTGTAGACCGTGCTTCTGAAGTAATATATGATAATTTGCTGCATGTTACGTGTAAAATTTGTGCCTCACCTCCTATGGCAAAAACTATTCGAAAATGTTATCTGAAGGTAAATGCTTCAATTACAAATACAAAGGTGATATATTCAATATGATCTAGAGACCAACCATCAAAGCTCTTAATGGAAGCATCCAAGCGAAGAAAAATCGAACGAAAACCGCTTGAAGAAATCAAAAGTGAAGACAATGGTGATTTGTTTTTATGATTCGGAAGGCATAGTGCACAAAGACTTTGTATCAACTACAACAACAGGCAATACTGTATATGATCTTGGTGTTATCTATTCTCCTAACTACACTTGCCAATGAAAGAACAGCGTTATGCCGACGTCGAAGCCGTCAAAAAGACGTCGACAGCGATCTTGAAAGACATCTCTAAAGGTGAACCTAAAAATTCATTCGACATGTTAATTGACCATGCAAAACGTTGTATTGAAACCGAAAGCGACTACTTTGAATAAAATAAATGAATTTTATTAAAATAGTAAGCTTTTGTTTTCATTTTAAAAAAGTTTCGTTTTCTCTGAGGCAGACTATGTATTGACATACATTACTATTTCTCTATTTATTTCAATGCAGCAAAGCTAGTACGGAGTAATTAAATAGGCTGATTCCACAATTTTTACGAACATTTGAACATCGAACATAAAACGATGGTTGAATCTTTTGAAAAAGTGTATATGTAAAATCAACTTAATTAATATAAAAACTATAAAATTACAAATTTTGACCGTCTATTAGAATCATTATATGAAACTTTTAGTTCACTATCATAACAACGTTCATCGTAACGGAGAGTAATTTACCCACGTGAAAATAATACTTTTTTAAGCTGTCACTCTCTACTCCGTTCCATTATAATTTAATACAACACGAAACAAGGAGGAACAGAAATTAATATTAATTTAGTGTACACTCATCTAGCACTCAATCCTAATAAAGCATTCTTGGTTGTCGTCGAGTTCACGCAACTACTCATTCGAAATGATTGATTATAGGATTTTCCCTCTACCAAAACGAAGTAGGGAATTACCAAATTTAATATAAGGGTAATTGTCTACACTTCGTCAACGTAAGTGTGATTCGTCGATCCGCTGAGCTACGAACACAGACGAAGGTATGAGGGAATTTTATTGAATAATATCATGGAATGAACAACTGGGAGCACGTCGACGGAAAAGGCGTTTTATTAGCAGAAATATAAGCTAAATAAAAAAAAAACGATATGCTTCCTTCAAAGGGCGGAACAATGTCGGTGTACGTTGTAATAAGGAAAAAAGAGAAATATTTTCAAGAGCTGTTATTACAGGTTTAGTGAAGGAAATATTGGGGAAATTTTTAATGTATAATATTGACTGCTTTATTATTAAAAAATTCGTCAAACCGCAGGAAAAAGAAAATCAGAAATTGAATGGAGAAAGGTACAGCTTAATTGAAATTTTATTAAATATAAATTCAAATACGTTTTATAAAAATTACAAAATATGAAATATGTAATGAAGAATCGAATTTTACTAACAATTAATTTTATTGTCCAACAAAGTGTAACAGACACCAAGTCGATATAATAATATAATAATAAATAATAGCAACAAATAAGTAGGGCAATCGCCATCAGAGGGCTTAACGACCCCTCTTACCTAAGTTCCAGACCCTAGAAGAATCAGACCAAAACATGTATGACACCCACAAATGGCGTCCCTTTGAATGAACACATTTAATAGTGGAACTATCAACAATACAAGCCTTGAATAGACAATATCATGGTCGCGGACGGCACAGGAATTAACAACTTGACCATACAGAAAACGAACCGGCAAGTCAAAATGGACCCAATGAATGTGTTTTTACTAATCAATAAGCAATTGATAAAAAGGGAAAACCACGGCAACGCACGACACGGACATGGAACATGCACATCACCGTTGTGCGCTACTACTGCATTGCTACACTAGAGACCATCAGAGAAAGTTACAGACCATTACTTCAGAGACTATTCACATAGGTGTACCTTGAATTAATACACAGAGGTACACAACAGAGATTAAGTGATCAGAAACGTGTAATCCTTAGGAACAAAAGACACACAGGGAAACTTTGACATTAAAAAAAATTGTCACGCAGCTTCCAACACCAAACAGGACTAATGCATCATAAAAAGCAGATATTCCGAAAATAGCCGTAACACCTGCATCAAAATCTCAAACCTCTGCCAGCCCACAAGCATCCTAGAAGATCTACATCTGTTACTGTTATAACCCTAAATAACTAAACATATAGAAGACAGAACAAATTAACAAAAGATAAAATGATCGAAAGAAAACATACTAGAAAACATAAGTTTAGGAAGACTGACACATACTGCAAAAGAACTCACATTTGCGGCACATCATAAACAAAGAGAGACAATTGAGGCATTAACATAGATGGACAGACAAAAAATAACATGCACGACAAGGCTCTGTAGATGTAACAAATTAACAGAAAAAAAACATAGAATATGTACTTCATTAGAAAGAAAAGCTATTCTATAGAAATTTAGAGAAAGAAAAATTAATACAAATAATACTACCTAGCACAGACAAACCAAGGAATTTCTGTGAAAATATTTTGCTACAAACGAAACAGCATAACGAAGAAACCACATGAATCGCGGACGAACAATCGAAATACACTAATACATTACTGCAAACAGACTACATAATCACAATAGAAGATTAGGAAAAGGTACAACTGTAAAACTCCTAGAACAAATCCCCTACACAATTTCTGGTATAAGCAGTTCACCTCCATATACCAATAGTAAACAGTACAAATCGCCAAAATTATACTAAAGCTACAAAAATACCAGGATTTTTAACAACTAGAAAAATAAATTTAAAACCGAAAACCAAGCTACACAAAATCCAGGTAATTGCTAGCATATCACATATTATATATATTTATAAAGATTCCGCTAGTTCTATACAAAATAATCACAGCACTATTAACGCAAAAGATAATCAAACACTTAACTAAGAACAGCGTCTTCTTAGAAGACCAGAGAAGATGTCGAAAGAACGCGGAGAAAGTACATAATAATAGCATGATCACGAAATACGATAAATACTGAAACAACAACAAAACATAAACACATGTTACATAGACTACCAAAAAATACTCGACTCCATCCCATACCGCTAGCTAGTAAAAATGCTATAAATATTTAAAATGAATTGCCACATCAAAAATTCCTGTACAGAATTATGCGGACATGGACAACAACAATATATTTCAGCACAAACATAAATCAAATAGAAAAGAAATAAAAAACATTAAAATCAATAGACGAATATTTCTTGGTGACTCACTCAGTGCTCTCTGGTTTTGTTTACGCCTCAACTAAATATCTTTCGAATATATTAATCAACACAGCACAGGGCTTCAAAATAAAAACAATGATTTGCAACATTCATAACTTACTTTAACATACTTTACATGGATGATATAAAGAAATTTGCTCGAAATACAATACAAATGCAGCCACTATTACCGTAACAGAACAATTCTCACAAAGATAAGTGCATCCACTTTATAGTAAATAAATGCAAAATGTTCCACACAGAGCAAGGAAAATATAAACAACAAAATGAGACGGAAACAATTACATGATGAAACACTTAAAAATACGGAGTCACTTATACATCAAATAGGAACATAAGGAAACCACAAAACAACAGTCAAATCAATTAGCTACGCCATTTAAGAGCTGACATACACATTTGGCATTATCAAATGGTCGAATATACATTGTCTATCACTGAAAAAACGCACTTTTTTAAAATAAAAACAAAAGCTTACTATTTTAGTAAAATTCATTTATTTCGCCTGTAGCTGCAATACAATGTTTTGCACGGTCAATAAACATGTCGAATGAATTTTTAAGTTCATCTTTAGAGATGTCCTTCAAGATCGCTGTCGTCGCCTTTTTAATGGCTTTCATCAGCAAATCTAGTTTGGAAAATAGAAAGAATACGTTTAATAGAATCGTTTATGGTTAAAATGCCATTTGTAGTTAGAAAATCAGTGATAAGCATCGAGCGATGAGATGTGCATTATAATACAATATAACTAACTCCAGTTCCCAGTTTCACGATATTGAAGGCGCACACGACGAATGCGCGCTAAAAGACGCTTCATAACACCAAGATAATATACAGACTGTTTGATTAATTGGTATAAACTCTTTGTGCACTATACCTTTCGAATCATAAAAACAAATTAACACTGTCTTGATTTTTGACTTCTCCAAACGACTTTTTTTCGGTCTTTCTTCGCTTGGATGCTTCCATTTAGAGTTTCGACGCATAGTCTCTAGATCATATTGAAAACATCACGTCTCATCGCCAGTTACAATAGAATACCTGAAGGTTTCGTCCTTTTTTGAGTCATTCATCAAGTCTGTACAATGTTGAATTCAGTTAGCTTTTGTGGTACAAACCTTGCACAAATCTTTCTCAGTCCCAAATGCTGTGTCAAAATGCGATGATTTGAATTTTCGGAAATATTTAATTCCATTACCAGGTATCGCAATAAGAATTTCACGCACAAATTCGGTGTTACTTTCCATAACTACAGATTTTTTTGCACCAGGATGACCGTCGTCATTTAGGTCCGTACGACCGTCTTTAAATCGTTTAAACCATTCATACACACTGGTCCATGATAAACACACATCACCATACATTTGTTTCATCAAATTAGACGTATCGGTAAACGATTTACCGAGTTTAAAACAGAACTTGATATTCGTTATTTGTTCAAGCCAATACTAAATACACAATGTTTCTTTCTGCGCAATTTCTTTGCTTCTAATGATGCAAATGCCATGATATTATAACATAACATTGGCGAAAGGTCTACCTTACCGACGCATATTTTTTAATATACAGCGCCACTAAGAATTATATTTTAAAAAAGTTCAGTTTTCTCTGCCACAGACCGTGTAGATTTACAGGAATTAACCGTTTCGGTAGGACAAAGCTAGCAGAACAACGAAAGCTACCAACAATGGAGAGAAAGGAGAGAGGTACTTATAGACCTACAAACACTACGTAGCACTGGTACGTAGACTTCCGCGGTCGTGGTCCATGCTATCTGCTTCTGGGCTTCCGGGCTGGAACCGCGTCACTTGTATATCTGCCAACGTTTCGTACCCATTTGTATGGGACATCTTCAGGGCTGAACTAGGTTTCAGTGCAATAGTTCAGCCCTGAAGATGTCCCATACAAATGGGTACGAAACGTCGGCAGATATACAAGTGACGCGGTTCCAGTCAGGAAGCTCAGAAGCAGATAACTACGTAGCACATAAATAGTGAATCTAAAAATCTATTTTAGAAACAAAAACACTCCAGTACACTATGCAATAAACAACCATATTTATATAAGGCTTTTCAGTTAATTTTTCATCACCCGAACAAAATAAGCACGTTTTTAAAACATTTACGCACATTTATTCTCAAATTATTACAGTATTTATTTTTAAACTATACAAACAACTTATAGCATCACAAAGCTCTTGCTCAAAATGAAAACTATTTATTCGAAACAATTTTGAATAATACCCAACAAGAATTTCCTAAACCTCTTACGTTATCCCCGCCTTTCTCTCTATTGCTTTTTCGAATTCGGCCAGTCGCAAAAGTGGAATAAAAGACGGTCCGTGGTAGTAGTTGATAGGTCTAAGCGACCACATTTCATCCAACACTTCTAAATTACACCGATTTATGGTCCAACCTGGAATTCGAAATCTCTTATCTTGTCTTATACGTGTGCCTCGGATACGATATTTTATGCCCTTCCTGGAGTATTCGACCGGTCATCTCTACTACTACTCCGACATGTGTTCGTTCATTGAATTTGATATGTCATTATTTTATTGGTTTTGCTTTTAAGAAGAATAGCATTTTAAAATGTGAAATAAGTTAAGTAAATTTAATATATCATTCTTTTGAAGAATATAAAAAAACCGGAAACGGAATAAATATAAATTGTTACAACTTAAGTAAGAAATTTATATTAATCCTAACATACACAAGCCCTTTGGCAAGTATTCAGTATAGGTATTTAAAAAAAATAATTTTTTAAGAAAGAAATTCTTTTAAACTACACGGGAAAAAATCTATGAACCCAATAAAACAAATACCAATAAATTATAGAATAGAAAAGATGTTGCTAGGAAGGATTGGAAGATTGTTCAAATGTAGTAATCCCATACCCGACCTTATTGAAATGTGTCACAACCTAACTACACTTATTTATTAGAAAATTCTTAAGCAAATTGATCAATAACTAGATACTCGATATAAGTTTGATGAGAATTGCATTCTTAAAAATTAATGGCAACTTTGATTAAACTTACAGTTAGTCGTGTTTCATGCTAAACAAAAACTAGGGTATAATGCAATCAAGAGAGTTACGTGACTGCGGAAATGAGCGGTAGTTAAAGCTTTTAAGCATATTGACTAAAAATTATATGCCCACTTCATATACGAGAGTGGTCCCAGAAGTACCCGTCCCAACAAAGAAAACACGAACATTTTGGTAAGAAATATATTTATTTTTCAACATAATCTCCTTTCAGCTCTATACACTTTTCCCAGCGATGTTCAATAAGTTCGATACCTTTTTTATAATAAGAACTGTCTTGCTCCTCAAAATAGCCATTAACTGCCGACATCACTTCTTCATCGTTGGAAAATCTTTGACCACTGAGATATTTTTTCAAGTTTGGGTACATGAAATGGTCCGAGTGGGCTAAATCTGTCGAATAGGGCGTATGAGGTAGCAATTCAAACTTTAATTCAGTAGTTTTTGCCATTGCAATAACGGATTTATGAGCTGGTGCATTGTCTTGATGAAACAACACTTGCTTCTTAGTCAAACGCGGCCGTTTTCGCTTGATTTCTTCACTCTAACGTTGTAATAAGTTCGCATAATACTCGCCGTTGATAGTTTTTCCTTTTTCAAGATAGTTAATGAAAATTATTCCACGCGCATCCCAAAAAACCGATGCCATGACCCTGCCTACAGATGAAACGGTCTTCGGCTTCTTTGGAGCCGGTTCTCCCTTTTGAGTCCAATGTTGTGATTGTTGTTTTGTCTCGGGAATCTCAATCTTCACGGCATTATTTTTGCTCGAGTGTGAGCAAACGCGCCACCCATCCTGCACATAGTTTTCTCATGGCCAAATTTTTAGATAATACGCGATGTACCGCACTTTTTGAAATGTCCACTATGTCTGTTAGCTTGCGCACTTTCAGTCGACGATCATCCAGTACCGCTTTCTGGATTTTCTTCAGCATTTCCTGATTCGTCACCTCATTTGATCGACCGCTGCGATGCTCGTCTTGGCAGCTCATTTAAACTCTGCTACCCACTATTTCACTATTGTAAACGAAAGAGCAGACTCACCCAGAGTAGAATCCAGTTCAGCTTTTATATCGGTTGAGCTGAAGCCTTTCAAATAAAAGTATTGTATCACGTAACGATAATCAGTTTTCTCCATTTTTACAAATTCACCGAAAACGTTCACTATAGATGGCTGCCAAACAAATACTAAACAACGTGGCGTCTTCAAACTTGAAACATATGCTTTATAGATTGTGTACGAGAAAACTGTTTATATTCCAAATAATTTAATATATTCCTTACTTTCAGATATTATCGAAATCTATTACGAATTATGCTTTCAAAATTACAGGGCAACTCTAATATTGACTTTCTCTTATACGAAAAGGAATTTATTTCGCGCTCCCCTTGTTATGGGAGAGCGAAATAAATTCTTTACTCATGTTCTGTTATTACTATTGCATGTTCTTTGAGAAGTTAATCACCTATTTTTTGACCTAATATTACTAAATCGGAAAATATAATATGTATTTCTAATAAGTGATTTGCTTTATTTTCCATCTAAAGGTAATACGCCTGTAATTTTCCTTGTTACATATACTGTTCTGTGATGGCATACATGAGATGAATACTAAAGACATAGCCGTTAGCTAAATAATATAGTTTCATGCAGACTCTATTATGTACGTCACCTTTCAGCTTCAGGGCTCTTTGCTAGTATCAGCATTTGAAATTCAAATGCTTCTATTTTAATCTAAATAAATGCAGACATACGTTTCTATTATACCAAACAATAATACCTTACTCTTTTAAAAGAAGTCTTTAACTTTGTGAAAATTAAATCGCAATTAAATAGTATTACATCTCTGATACAAGTTGGCCTTAACTTCTTTTTCTAAAGCAAGATAAAATAATACAAAATCGATTTTAGATTTTTTTGTAAAAAGTCCGAGTAACGACGCGATGTCGTTTTAGAATGAAAAAAATTAACAAGTTACAGAATATCCCTCACCGGTTCAAGAATACTTCACAGGGAAATGTTGAGAATGCGAAATTCATAATGAAGATACAGTAACTCTTAGGATATATACATTTTAATTATATAAGAAAGAGAGAAGATAGGAAATTTTCGACAATAGAAAGTCAGCAGAAACGAATTATGAATTTCAGGAATTCTCCTTGTAGATTCCTGCTTTACCTTCATACATATCAATGGTGAATTTTATAACTACATCAGTTTAAAAGCATACTATTAGAATTAAATAAATATAAATTAGGGGTGGAATAAAGAAAATTTTACACATTATTTACCTGTACAAAATATTATAGAAGGCAAAATATTGGCGGCGAAATGAAAAATAAAGTATCAAGTTCTATTTTAAACTCAGTAAATCGTTTACTGAAATGTTTAATTTGATGAAACAAGTGTATGGCAATACGTGTTTATTACATACGAGTGTGTATGAGTGGTATAAACGGTCATACGTACATAAATGACGACGCACAAGAAATCTATGATTACGGAAAGTGACATCGAACTTGTGAATTTATCAGAAATGAGCCGAAATCCCCATTGCGATACGTGGAAATAGAATTAAATATTTGCAAAGATTCAGTTCATCGCATTTTAACAGAACATTTGAGACTGAGAAAGATTTGTGCAAGGTTTGTACCACACAAGCTAACTGAATTCATCATTGTACAGACTTGATTAAAGACTCAAACAAAGACGATAGCTTCAGGTATACTATTGAAACTGGCGATAAGACGTGGTGTATTTAATATGATCCAGAGACCAAGCATCAAAGCTCTGAATGGAAGCCTCCAAGCGAAGAAAGA
The DNA here is from genome assembly GCA_031893035.1 of Dermolepida albohirtum. Classification (NCBI taxonomy): domain Eukaryota; kingdom Metazoa; phylum Arthropoda; class Insecta; order Coleoptera; family Scarabaeidae; genus Dermolepida; species Dermolepida albohirtum. The sequence goes on along the minus strand of JAVIWB010000881.1, from coordinate 133,435 downwards.
CCAAAAAAAGCCGTTTGGAGAAGTCAAAAGTTAAGACAATGTTGATTGATTTTTATGATTCGAAAGATATAGTGCACAAAGAGTTTGTACCAACTAGTCGAACAGTCAATGCTGTATATTATCTTGGTGTTATGAAGCCTCTCTTGGCGCATATTCGTCGTGTGCGCCCACAATATCGTCAAATGGTAACTGGCGTTTGTTACACAGGGCGCTTATCACTGATTTTCTAACTACACTACTTTTAGCTATTTCTTCAACATATTAAACATTCTTCTTCCTGCTTTTCCCATCCATTCATTTATATTTATGTATACTAGTTGCTGCATTCTATTACTAATAATAAATATCTGTCATTTGTATATTAAAAATGATAGTAATAGCTATAATAATAACAGCTACAAAAGCTTCCCTGTCAAAGATCAAGTTATCAAACATATGAAAGTATAGAAGAAAGACAACGAACTACAAAAGAACTTAATATTATAGGAGATAGGAAAACCAACCCAACAAAGCAAAACAAAAAGAGAAATAAGTATCACATGAATAGACAAAGTTTCCACAAAGTAAAGAATAAGAATAATTAGAAAAAGTATAAAACAGAGAAAATAAATATAAATTCCGCCCATTGGTACTATACCTCTAGCTAAAGAAACTAAACAAAATGAAGAAAATGTTAAAATAGATGCTCATTATATGATCCAACTTATAGACATTCGCCGTCGTTATCCATAGTTTCTTCTGGGCTTTAAGATTGGAACCGCGTCTCTGGCATTGCTGCTCTACTTGCCTAAGTGAAGTTTATGTTACTAATAGTGATACATCATTTTTTTAGAAAATAAAGAACTTATTACGAGATAAACGACATTTTTTATTATTTTTTTTTTACTTTAATATATTGACAAGAGAATGGGTACATAACTCTCAATAAGATTTTATGTAGCCTGCTCGCAGATATGTCAATAAGATGTTGACATATCTCTGGTAGAAAAGCTGGAATACTCCTTTGGGTTTTTTTCATAGCTGTTGATTCACTTTGTGTCAAACTTTCTCAATAGGTTTGAAATCCGAACTGCTAGGAGGATGAGACAAAATCTCCATATTATTTTTACCAAATTTCTCAGATCTAACCATGTGAGTTACTGGTTCGTCTTACTGGAAAATAAATCCCCCCCTCAGAATAAAATTTTATTGCATTTGGTAGTAAAATGCTCCATAAAAGTTCCAGATATTTCGCAACATTTTCGGTACCTGCTATCAATTTTAAAGTCCGTAATCCCCTTGCAAACATACATCCCCAAACAATAATGCTCTGCAGTAATTTCGCAGTTCTTTTAAAGCAATTTTTGCGAAAGACTTTCATTTTATCGTGAACTACACTCCTTCGGTAATCTCCCAAAAATCAAATTTTGCTTCTTCACTGAATATTAGGAGTAAAATACGCAAAATATATTAATGGGAAGACTTCGATGCTTAATGTGAATGACGAATGTCAAATGAAGAAAGTTTGGACGACGAAATACGAAAAAATTAAGGGCTAAAACAAAAGTAATTCTATAGTAAAAGATATATTACAAAAAGCTTAGTTGTTTGAAACGCCGCGAAAGAAGCAATAAAGAATAGAAACATATTGAAAAAGCCTGTGAAGTAAAACCAGAAAGAGGAATACCAAATGAAACCTCAACACTTTAAGGATATAAAGAACACTTGGGCCACATATATATCGGTGTATATCATCCCAATGAGAGAAAACTAATGTAGAGAAAACTCGTGCATCAACGATCAACGAGAACATACAATGTAACATCTATAACGACTTGGAGTTGTATGAAAAAGTAAATCGTTTGAATATTGAAAATAAATTGAGTGAAAACATTAAGAATTAAGTGCACCAGAATCCTTTCCACGATGACCCAAACTTTGCATTTGGAATAGTTATTGTACAACACCCCATATGTTCAAAGCCGCTACAATTATTGTACTTTCATTCTAGCCATCACATTTAGGCCTTCACTTGGGTTAAGACCACTTTTGAAACAACAACTCTTCAGAAATGATGGAACAGGTCGTCAATCGTCAGTTACTTCACTAAAAAGTATTTGTATATAACAACACCAATACTCATTTTCTTCTGTTACATTAAGTTATATACACATCTTTTTATGCTGAGAGTTCAATAAACAGGAAATAAAATAAATATTTTTGAAAATAAACGACGCTAAATTATAGTAAAATGTAACACCGATATATCAATATTAACATGAAATAATAAAAAATCAATTTAAACGAATGCTGTAAACCCACTAATTAGAAAAGCATAGTAGGCAATAATACCCATTTGAGGCATTATACATCTTGTCCTAAAAATATCATTGTTTCAATGAATATCGCGTTAAGCTTGACTAAGATTTCATCTTGGATTTTTGAATTTAAATAATCGCTTACATCTGGACGAGCGACAGTGTAAATATTTTACTTTTTCGACCATTTCGTGGGTTATTATTTTATGTAATGAAATTTTCCAACAACGTCCATCAATTTTGACAGGTTTAGGCGTAACCAAACATGGCAATTTCGAAAAGAATATTGAACGTTTATAAGAAGAACTTTGTGTGTTTTTGATGGATAGCTTAAAACTATAAACCTTTTATATTAAATCCACATATTTACTTTTTAGAATACGACGCATATAACCACAATCTAGATTTTTTTGTCAATTTAAGTAATTCCATTTTAAGAAATTTAATTTTCTCACAATCCATTTAATCATTCAATAAGAGAACTAGAAGTTTATATAATATGCTACGCGCTTGCTTTTGTACCTAAAATGAAACAAAAACAAAAAACGTAAAACCCTGTGAAAATGGAGTAAAAAACTGATCAAAAAGTTCGTTTGTAAACTTTAGAATAAATGCAGAAATAGTGTTTAAAATCGAAGCTCTAAAATTGCACAAATATTCCTTATTGGAACCATACGCAATTACAACAGTTACAAATACTGAATAAATTTTCTCCTTTCTACCGAAAGTGTCAGATAGGTTCTAAATTCGATCTTTTATACATTTTATTACTTTCAGTTCGCCAGAGCAAGTTCTCGCATTTCTGATCACACGATCTAAAATGGCAAACTTCAGCAATCAATCCTACCACAACGGGGTATTTTTATCGTCTCTTCTTACATTCTCCCTCTCTTCTCACCGCATTATTATCTTATATCAGAGCGTGAATAACATTAAATCATTTAAAATGCGTTAGGGACACGTTCACGAAGTTCTTTCGGAGTTAAGAATGTCATATTCGTCGACAGAACGTCATCAGATCGTTCCGAAGCTATATACTTAATTCTTTTATATTTTCGATTTTCTCCAGAGATTACTTCGTTGCAATAATGTAGCAATAACACTGTTGTAAAGTTCTTAAGAGAGTTATAAAATAATTTCATCTTATATTTTTACAACAAAGGATGATTTATAGAAAGAAGAATGGTGTCTATGAGTCTACGATTATACATATGCGAAAGTGTAGTTTCAACAAATTAACTGCCTTAATTACCTAAGGTTTCCCATTTCCACATTAATTTTCGTATTCTGTATTCGTATTTCGACAACTAAGCAGATAGTTAAACAGTATCGCACCTGGAACCTTCAGCAAAAACCCACACGAAAGCAATTCCGTACATGATCTGTACCGTCGAAAGCTAAAACGCACACTGTATATTCGTTTCGCATAATTTTAATTGTATTCGAGTCTTAAGCTATCCTATAAAAGTACCTGCATGCGGTTACTACACCCTCCCTTGTCTGTCGTATAAGAGATCAGAGAGACATGAGTTATGGGTAGGGCCTATGTCGGTGTTCAACACATGGCCCTTGTTCTTTACAATATACAACATGCTTTCTTATATACCCAATTCGCAATAGTTTCACATTCTTTACTAAATGGAAATAATCCGCGGTTACATTATGATTACTTTCGAACACATGTTTTACTAAACCTGATTTTTCTGGCCGATTGAATTTTATATGCGCAATACGTTCTTTATACTGGGTTTCTGTCGATCGTTTTGTTTGGCCCATGTATTATTTACTTCAATCTAGACAATTAATTGCTCAGTCCTTGACGTTGTCATTTGCAATTCCTAAAAGGAATTTGATGAAGTTAGTGTACCGAAACTAACCTGAAAGCCGCGCTCTTTAAAAGCACTTTTTATCACGGTATGAAAACACAAACATATAAATTGCTCGTCTCGATTGCTTTGAGGTGACAGACATGTGATATCCCGAATTATCTTTCTTATGTTAGTCTTCCTAATTAATTCAATTACTACTTAAACAATGATTAAGAAATTGTGGTTAGTAATAGATGAATCTATGGATTATAAAAGAAATTCTATTTACAATATTGTAATGCGAAACATGAATCCACGTATACTATCAACTCCCTATCTAATGGCTAATAAAAGATTGGAACACAATACTGACGAAGCAATAAAATTGTTAGTACTAAAAGAGCTTTACAAACATTTCAGATTTCCACAACTCGAATCTTATATGTTTGTTACGAATGATGGTTCTTCCATGATTTGTGCAGGCGATCTGCTAAAAATAGTCCGACTAATTTAGTACACGTTACGTGCATAGTGCATGTCTTGCATCTGATAACAGAAACTATTCGTAATTGTTTTCTAGATATAGTTACATTAATAGCACAAATCAAGACAGTATTTCACAAATCGCTTAATCGAGGAGTGTTCTAACATTCTAAAACCTTTCTAACCAGTTTTTTACGCTATAAGCAATAGGATTGATTAGAAGCAATTTTTTATAGACAACATTTTGGAAAAGTTTCGAGTCGAACCCGATTTGAAAACTGTTCATAATTATCGATCTACGAGGGTAGTTTGACAAGTAGTGAGAATGACACATAGGTGGCGCTCTAATTGGTAAAACAAATGCACTGTAATTTAGGTTGCCTATTTATATGTTTACATTCCGATATTAAGATAAATCGGTTGATTAGTTTATTTTTGACAGCTGATTGAAAAAGAAGCAACGCGTCGTTTTGTTAAAATGGAAAAAGCAGAGTATCGTGCGGTGATTAAATACTTCGTAATTAAGGGTATGAAAGCTACCGATATGAAAGATGAGTTACGGGAAACATTAGGTGATTCTGCTCCATCACCCGCCACAATAAGTAGCTGGGTAAATGAATTTAAACGTGGTAGAACAAGCTGTGTTGATGAAGCGCGCTCTGGACACCCAAAATCGTGCCTTCTAAGCAAATGATTATAAAAATCCATAATATTATTACGCAAGATCGACGACTCAAAGTGAGAGAGATAACAGACATGGTAAACATTTCAACAGAATGCGTACACCACATTTTAACGAAAGAATTGGGCCTTTCCAAGCTTTCGGCAAAATGGGTGCCGCGATTGCTTACGACTGACCAAAAGTTCACTCGTTTGCGCATTTCCAATGAGTGTTGGGACCTTTATAAGCGGAATCCGGTTGATTTTTGTAGGCGATTTGTTACTTGCGATGAAACTTGGATACTCTACAGTACACCCGAAACTAAACAACAGTCGAAACAATGGTTAGAACGTGGTTCTGCACCTCCAAAGAAAGCGAAAACCACTTTATCGGCAAACAAGGTAACGACATCAATTTTTGAGATTCAAAGGGCATTTTGCTCATTGATTACCTTCAGAAAGGTGCCACAATAAACGGACAATATTATGCAGAACTTCTACAAAAATTAAATGTGGAGATTCGTGCTAAACGGCCAGGCAAGCCTTCCGGAATCGCATTTTAGAGATGGCATAAGGGCATTGGAGCACCGTTGGAATAAATGTATTGCTCTTTTAGGAGAATACATTGAAAAATGAAAATTATTTTGTATTTAAAAAATTCGATTTTCTTTTCCATTCTCACTACTTGTCAAACTACCCTCGTATAGCTGTGCAATAAAAAAAAACAGAGCAATTAATTGTCTTTCCCAGAATCAGTGCATATTGCCTTAAATTAGTTCTACACGATTTAAATGTCGAGAAATGTCTGTGATTAACAAAAATTGAAAAGTGTACTCAACAAAAATGTTGATTCTACAACATTATAGTAATAATGATCATGCAGATTCACTAAGCAGTTTGAAAGATGATTTTACTCATGCATATGTTACATATTTAATCATCGAACGATGGCTCTCTTTGTATAAAAACATTTTTTCACAGCGGCCAACATGTTTTAAAGAAACGACAGAGACGACATTAGCCATGCTGTAGATGCTCCATCTCTCCCATCCAAATTTTTAATATTCACTAGATAAGTGTTTCGCAATAGTATGCAATTTACGAATTATAATCTAAACCCGTATAACCTTTTATAAATTCCCTGCGAGACGCCCATCTAATGTAACCTAACTTGCGAATTTTATACTATATGAACTAAATGTATTCACTGAGTTTAATACAATGCAAAACAAATTTATATGCCCCCTTCTGATACATTACATAAATTCGCTACTTCTTCTGTAATTGGCCTGCAATGTAAGTATGTATTTATGCTCCTCATCTTCATTGAAAAACAATAAATATTTGGCCAACAGTGTACATACATATGTTGTAGATCCTCATTCAACAACAATAAATATTATGAAAGAAAAACGTGCAGATATTTTGACGCCATCAGTTAGTTCCCATAACATACAATTAACAAAGAGACTAGAATTTATGAAGTACGATTTAATTAAAATAACTAATTTAAAATATTCACAGCGGAAACATGAGCATAATTGCTTGAGGATCTTACCAGATATTTACTTCTTGGATAAATGATGAAATTAACTGTTTTCATTATAATGTAGAGAATGATAATAAACAAACAATTTTGTGGTATTCGAACTGAACATAATTAAGTATCTTTCAGTTTTCTATAATGGTCGTTTGAAATTTTTAAATTAACTTTGCAGTAATCTGTACATTTTCGTGTACAAATGCAGGTATACATATTGTTCAATAAAAAGCGGAATATAATAGAATTAACATCCATAATCCTCTTCGAATTTTAGCTTTATCGTAACCACCTACACAGAGACTGCTTGTTTCCCCTGAACAATAATGAAAACGGATTGTTATTACGAAATATTTCACAGTAATCCCCACAGTGAGAATTTAAAAGAGAGGTATTTTTCCGAAGCTCGGTCTTTTACGTAACAAATCATAATACAGGATGTTTCAAAAAGAATATACGTATTTCGAATGCATATATTTATTAAATTTAAGACATACGAATATGAAACTTTACACATATATTTACGAACCTCTCAAGTTCAGATTACAGATGTTCAATATGTCTTCCATCAGCGACACGAACAATATCACATCGATACTCAAATTCCTCCCATACTCGTGCGAGCATATCCTTCATCACTGATGTTATGGCAGTACAGATCTCGTTCTTCAACTCTTCCAGGTTCTGTGAGAGTGGTGGTACATAAGCGTTGTCTTTAACGAAACCCCACAGAAAGAAGTCACAGAGTGTCAAATCCGGTGACCGTTGAGCCCAACTAAGACATGCTAAGTCGCCACCTCCTTGACGACCAATCCAACGGTTCGGTAGAGTTTCATTTAGATATTCACGCACTTGGCGACTCCAGTGAGAGTGTGCCCCGTCTTGTTGAAAAATGAAGTTGTCTTCGTTCAGCCTCGGAAACAACCAATTTTGTAACATAGCGAGATGCTGCTGACCGTTAACCATGTTTCCATCAAAGAAGAATTGGCCGTAAACAGATGATCGGGACATCGCACAAAACACATTGATTTTAGGTCGCTTCATCACTGAACACGATGCGTTGTGCGAAAGTGTTATCATTGTCAATAGCATCATGAATCTCGTTACAAAATGCCACACGTATCTGTTTGTCATCAGGTCGCAGAGTTTGTAACAACTGTAACTTGAACGGCTTCATGAACAACCAACGTCTCAAAACACGCCAAATTGTTGTTGTAGGCAGTTGTAACTCCCGACTGGCACGACGAGTTGATTTTGAAGGATTACGTTGAAATGTAGTTTGAATTCGTGTAACATTTTCTTCAGAAACACGAGGGCGACCAGGACTCTTTCCTTTACATACACATTCTGTATCTACAAACTGTCGATACCATCTGCGAATGTTCCACCCATTCGGAGGATCAATTTGGCAGTTCAACCTGGAACGTCTTTGCACTGTAATCACGGAAGTGCACTTCGCAAACTCGAGAACACAAAATGATTTTTGCTGCGGAGTAGCCATTTTAAACATATGGCATCTAGCGGCTATTAAATAAACTATACTATGTATTCGTTTCTCCAATAGCCGAGCTGAGGCGTAGCCATCGATAGTTTGCACAAAATAATACTTTGTAATACGTATATTCTTTTCGAAACACGCTGTACTATTTTTCGCCAATAAGAGGGTTATAATATTTTATTCTCACGAATCGTTCAAAAATTTTATTTACATATTTTATTTAACGAAATCTTAGCATAATAGTAGATACGATTTTCATTATATTGTTGTAGAAAAACGTAGCTATCTTAATTGAAGAGTAATGTAAAGCTGAAATCAACGTGGCTTCAAATCTCAAGCGGATTAATGCGTAAACGATACTCTCATCTGATTAGCCTTAACCGTCGAGGAAGGATAAGGAAAGTTGTTCGCTTATATGATGAAGAGATACAAATAGCAGAACTGTGGGGAATTTGTCACACGTAATTTATACAATTTGAACTTGGAATGTAGTAAAAATCTTTGAGTTTAAAATCCAATTAAGCTTTACCTCACAAAATAGGAAATTTAAAAAATATGAAGTTATAATAAACGTTCTTTAAGGTATCTACGTTTACAGAAGAAAATTATCGTATCTATAATTTTTATTTTTATCACGAACCAAATCATATTATCGATACGCTTAAATTATGACAAAAAGGATTCCTCGAATCCATGGAATCGTTAGAACGAAGAAAGTAAATAAAAGCGATGTCACCGAAAGCCTTTCTAAAGATCAAGCTATTTCCTATTATGAGGCGAAATAATCTTCTTGCAAACTGTGGTCTTACATTGTCATGCTTCTTCTGGATTCATTTCAATCAAATCTTGGTTTACTTAATCTAATTGTTGACAATAAACGTCTCTAGTTATGGTTTCATCTGGTTCTAGTATCTCAAAATGGATTATGCCTCGATCATTTCACCAAACAAAAAACAACACCTTTCCAGGGTATAAGTATAGCGTTGGGATAACTAATGGAGTTTGATTGTGAATGAGCTATTGTCTTTTAACGTTTGGCATTATTGTAAAGTATCTCTTTCTTACCTCTAGTCACCACAAGATCTAGAAAGGCATCGTTATGTCGTATGCAACGACAAATAACAAATGATTGAACAATTAATTATCTTTATTTTCTTCTGATAGAATATATGTAACTCAAAGATTTTCGTTGTCAACTTAACCCAATTTATTTCAAATATTCTTGAATAATCGATCAAGTTGACTTAACCTTATTATCTGATAATTCCTGGCTTGCACTTCTACTCGTAAAATAGTATTATGAAGCGATACTGGTTCTCCCGAACGAGACAATACAAAATGTTCAAACTTAACGTAGCATACTACCTTAATACTCAAGGATATCTAATACGCCTGAATAAACACCATAAATATTTTTGTACAACTCCGCCTTTTTAATACTTGAATGATATGCAATATCATGCTATAAACATGAAATTAACTTATGAAACAAAAGTAAAAACATCAGTTTTACTTGAAAAAATATCTTGCACATCTTCGGCACACGCAATAGTGTTAAACAAGTGTTGCTATGCGCTAATATATACATTTCTTCTATCGGGATTTGTGCCATATAGACATCGTTGAACCTAGTAAAGGACTATTCTTGACGAGTTTCAGCAATCTCATTGTTACTATTCTCAAGTCGCTACCGCTACTACTGCTGTTACTCTTGAAGCAATACTGCGTGTTATTTTTCGGTGTACCGGTATCTGTAAGTTGGTATCAGATGGGGGTGGAATGGAGGCTGCCGTGTGCTGTGTTGACGTAGTATAACATTCGCAATAATCTTGTGCGCCACACCACACAGTAACCCCCACTTCACGCCGACCCTATACCAATCAACAAATACCGACATAGAGAAGAACAGTACCATTTGAAGACGAAAACAACAACAGCAGAAACGACTATGGAAAACTAGTAAACTACTGTTGAACATAAGAATTTACGCACCAATATGTATTCACAGCACCTATTTACTGTTATTAGAATGTTTCTGCCTTTAATTTTTTATAACTAATCATATCCATTCAACCATTTAAGCTCTTTTGTAACGTCTAAAAGCCTTTAAAGCTCAAAAATCTTAAGACTATGTCGAGATTTACTTTCAAGAGACTTATCTTCCAAATAGAAACATATATCGTATTACAAAGAGTATTTTACTTAGAACTAATCTTGATTTATTCATTAACAGAATTACAAGTGCGTAAATATTTGAAAAATAAACGTTTATCTCACTCAATACTAAAATCAAACGACTCATTGAAATCACAAACATCGCACAATATTGCACACTATTCCTGCACGAAAAGAAAAGCTATGCTAAATATATTCAAATTATCAAATATATGTACCAAGTCAAAAGAAGTGAAAATCATTAATTTTCTCGAAACGATGCGAAGCAGCCTTATTTCTCGCAAGATTATTAGCTGTATATCCTGCCAATAACGATATCCTAATCTCATTTATTGATAAACCCAGATGAGTAAAGAACGCCATCAAAATATATTTGACGTCTTGATTAAATCTCTAGTCCGATTTAAGATTGAAGAATGATGTTTCTTCAACGACCCAGCGTCCGTGAAAGATCAGAATTCTTCACTTTAAAATCTAAAAATAAAATAAGCAGGGGATAGACCAGTAAAGATTTTTAATTAGACTTACTTCGTTCCCTGTATAACTGCAAATTGTAACTGTAAATAAACTATTTCTTCATGTAAAGAGACTATAATTAATGTTTCTTTGAAAAACTATGTACCTAACAAATTTTTAAATAAAACTGTCCAATCATGAAATGACACTCTGTATTGACAATAACTTTGACATCTATCAAGAGACAAGTATAGTAGATATGATAGTTATCAATCGACATTTCATTCATAATTATGGGAACTTTAAGCACCCTTGGAAATACTGTAGATCACATTTTAGTTCTAGAGGTAAGGAAAAGCCAATAAAAGGCTGTCCTCCAGTAAAAGGTCGAAAGCCTATTACAACGTCATTCGGTGTTCCTATTGGTGAAAAAAATGCTTCGCTTACGGTAGGCCCAAGAGGCCCAATGCTCTTACAAGACAATCAATTTATAGACGAAATCGCCCATTTTGACAGAGAGAGAGTGCCAGAAAGAGTTGTACACGCCAAAGGAGCTGGTGCTTTTGGTTATTTCGAAGTGACACATGATATCACAAAATATACAGCTGCGAGTGTTTTTGAAAAGATCGGACACAGAACGATGGTAGCGGTACGTTTCTCTACAGTTGCTGGTGAATTAGGATCCGCGGACACCGTTAGAGACGTTAGGGGTTTTGCTGTTAAGTTTTATACGCCAAACGGAATCTGGGATATCGTCGGAAACAATACGCCAGTCTTCTTCATACGAGATCCTATTTTATTTCCCAGCCTGGTACATTCGCAGAAAAGAAATCCTAAAACTCACCTGCACGATCCTAATATGTTCTGGGATTTTATTAGTCTTAGAGCAGAAACAACGCACCAATTAGTAGTACTTTTCGGAGATAGAGGTATACCTGATGGTTACAGACACATGAATGGCTACGGTGGTCATACATTTAAACTGACGAACCGTTCTAGGAAATCCGTATACTGTAAATTTCATTTCCATACCGATCAATGTATTAAATGTCTTTCTGTTGAAGAGGCAGAACGCCTTGCCGGAACAACACCAGATTATTCCATTAAAGATTTATATGATGCCATCGCGACTGGTAATTTTCCAAGTTGGTCGCTGTTTATTCAAGTCATGACTATGGATCAGGCTGAGAAAAGCCCGGTTCATCCTTTTGATGTTACTAAAGTATGGTCACAGAGGGAATATCCTCTATTACCAGTTGGCAAATTAATTTTGAATAGAAACCCTACAGATTATTTCTCCCAAATTGAACAGATAGCTTTTCATCCAGCATCGATGATACCTGGAATAGAACCGTCACCCGACAAAATGTTACTAGGGCGAATGTTCTCTTACGGAGATACACAAAGGTATCGCATTGGCACCAACTATGCCCAATTACCTGTAAACAGAGCTTGGAAAGTCAGAAATTACCAAAGAGACGGTCCGATGGCGTACTTCATACCCAAAGGTCCACCAAATTATTTTCCGAATAGCTTTGGCGATCTTGGAAATGATGACAGAACTAAATCACTTTCTGTACCTTTCAGCGTTAGTGGCGAAGTTACCCGTTATGATACAGGCGATGAAGACAATTTTTCGCAAGCAAAGCTGTTGTATGAAAAAGTTTTCGATAAAGACACTAAAGAAAAGTTCTTAACGAATGTTGTCAAAAGTTTAAAAGGAGTTAACGTTGATATTCAGAAGAGAGCAATAGATCAATTGGAAAATGTGGATAGCTCACTAAAAGCAAAAATTTCTCGCGCTCTAGAAGAATCATCTGATTCATGCTGAAACTGTTTGAAAAGTGAAACAATCAAAAAGTTTACCTGTAGCCAGTTACATAACCAAATGTATTTTTACAACTAAATATACTAATTTTAAGCGTTACTCAAATATTTCTTACCACAAAGTAATTTTTAATAAAGCGAGTCTTGCTTTCAATTTTAGTTTTTTATTTTTAAAGTTTCATCTTGTTAGTCGGTCCATACAAAGTACTTCCATCGAACGTCTTGTAATTACATTAACGGTGACGAAACATTCTACGAATTTATGCCTCTTTTCCTATGCTTTTGCACTTCAATATTTTTTCATACCTCCTGCTTTCACGTTGCCTTAAATTTACCCCATTTCTTATCCCAACACATCTATCTTCTCGACTTTTTCTTTTCTTATCGGAGAAATGCAGTGTTTTGCCACGAACTCGGTTTTGGGAATCGTTCTTGCGAATCAGTAGCAAAGGCTAATTGTGGCTAGTTGTGAAAAACGCCAATTACAGAGGACATCGACAGACCGTAAGTTATTATTATGTCCACTCTCATGATGCATCTTAAAGTCTTTGGTTGTCAATATTCACTTGAACCAACAAGCTATTAGCCTGCTGTTCTATCCTAACTTCCTTATTTGATTTTTCTCACTATGTGTTGGGTGTTGACTGACAATGAATCTTGTCGCAATACATACAATTGCTGATCGTGGACTTATTTCGTAAATATTTTTTCCGAAGAATCCATAGCCGCTAAGAATCATAGCTAGAATCGAATCTAATCTTTAAATTTTAAATGAGCATTCTTATCCAGACCATTCGACTGTTTATGTAGTATAGTCCCATACTTTCTACATCTACCTGATTTACATTTCATTACGATATGATTGATTTTTAATCGATTAATACAAAGTTTACAATACATAGCTTGTGTCAACAGTTGTTCCAGTCATAATTTTTAAATACTACAGGCAAGAGTATATGAAATATTTTTTACACACCTTACAAGGATGTTGCATTGTAATATGTTATACAATACTCTTCAGGTAAGATATTTTTTGACTATTCTTCAATGGAGGAGGAGATCAACCAAATAAAACCTTATTTTTAACTCGTTTATGCACTGATCTACTTACTACTTCTGAGGTGGTACATACATACATATATGTATATGTCCATCCATCATTTCACAATTCGATTATCTTACCAGGCTGTAAGGATGATTGTTCTCTTCTTCCCTCTTAATCAGGAAAATGACCGCGGTCTGTCTCATGGTGTCTAGTTCTTTCCTCTGCCAACAGGCAAATATGGGAAACACAAGACCTTTCGCTGATATACATTACTTAGAGGTGACTTTCAGAAAAATCTTTTCTTCGTGCACTAATTAATTTGCATTAGTATTTCTTAAATGCGAGGAATGTAACTCAGAGCGACTTCGTAGAGTAAAATTGAATTAGACTATTTAGAACAATAAGACTGTCAAATTGCATAGTAACTTAATTATCCAAATTGATCTAATTTTATTAATTAAATTTCTAGTTTCTTAGTTCATCGTTTCTTATTTAGCCAAGTTTTTTCCTTCGATTACATTCAGAATTCCCATAGATTAAAATCGGTGGAAGAGGAACTTGTATATACTCTTAATATACTTTCGTTTACTTCTCAAAAAGAACACTGCTGCAAATACACAGTCTGTAGCAGAGAAAACTTTTTAAAATAAAAACAAAATCTTACCATTTTGGTAAAATTCATTTATTTTATTCAAAGTAGTCGCTTTCGGTTTCAATACAACGTTTAGCACGGTCATCTTTAGAAATGTCCCTCAAGATCGCTATCGACGCCCTTTTAAGGGCTTCGTCGTCGGCATAACGCTGTCGAGAATAGATAGAAATCACAGAGGGCCAAATCCGGTGGATACGTTGAATGGCTGATGGTTAAAATGTCATTTGCAGTTAGAAAATCAGTGATAAGCATTGAGCAGTCAGATGCTGCATTATCATGTAATAAACACTAGCTACCATTTTCACGATATTGAGGGCACACACGACGAATACACGCCAAAAGAGATAATATACAGTATTGACTGTTTGACTAGTTGGTACAAACTCATTATGCACTACGCCTTTCCCATAATAAAAACGAATCAACATTATCTACACTTTTGAGTTATTCGAGCGGTTTTTTTTGGGTCTTTCTTCGCTTGGATGCTTCCATTCACAGTTTTGACGCTTAGTTTCTGGATCATATTGAAAACACCACGTCTCATCGCCAGTTATAATAGAATGCCTGAAGTTTTCATCCCTTTTTGAGTGTTTAATCAAGCCTGTACAATGTTGAATTCAATTAGCTTGTGTGGTACGAACCTTGCACAAATCTTTCTCAGACCCAAATGCAGTGTCAAATGCGATGAATTGAATCTTTGGAAATATTTAATTCCATTCTCACGTATCGTAATGAGAATTTCGACTCATTTCTGATAAATTCACACACAAGTTCGATGTTACTTTCCGTAACCATCGATTTTTTTGCACCAAGATATTTGTCGTCATTTATGTACGTACGACCGTTTATACCACTCATGCACAGTCGTACGTAATAAACACGCATCACCATACACTTCTTTCATCAAATTAAATGTTTCAGTAAACAATTCACCAAGTTTAAAACAGAACTTGATATTTGCTTTGTTCAAAATTCCTTTTTCTACCAATGCCAAATACACACTACTTACTTTATGCGCAATTTCCCTGCTTCTAATGATGTAAATGTCAGATATTTTGACATAACATTGGTGGAAGATGTACGCATATTGTTCTTAATAGATGACGCCCCAAAGAATTACTGTTTTAAAAAATTTGAACTGTGTATTAAACACCATTATAATATTAATGATGTCTATCTCGACGTTGCATGCATCTTGTATTTTGTAAATGCTAGACATTCACTAGACTACGTGTTTTGTTTTATGTCTAAATCAAATTTACGAATTTTTTTAAATATTTTTCTAACTTCCTCCGATTCGCAAGTACTCGTAACAAAATACTTCAGATATCATTCGAACAATTACCAGCGGGCCTGGTTTAAATTTTAATACCGAATTGTGAAACCCAGAGACGACGGCAAGAAATAATATCGAGGGTGAGTGAGTAGCCGTTAATTCACAATTTGGTGAAGGGGAATTACCGGATCATTCGGATTGGGAGACAGCAAGCTTCGGACCCATGTTTCGCTTTGTGACAAACACGTTCTATAAACGTAATTATACAACGCAGAAACGGAAACTCTACCTCCAGTAACAGTTTCCAGAGGATGCACATCATATTATTTGATTGCTTTCATTCTTACCTGAGTAGTTATACAGGGTAGTTTCTAATTCAAGTATCAGCTTAGAATTTTCAAATTCGCCAAAGATATTAGTATGTATTAATTTCATAACTACACATACACGTTTAACAAAAAAAGCCTGAAAGTGAAATAAGTCAAGGAAGCAATAACGAAACATATACGCAAGAAAACATAAATCCTTAAACTAAGTATTATTACGAGTACTAGGGGAAATTCGTATGAAATTCATATAGACTACCTACATCTATTATACTTTTTACGCTAAGGAGATTCCTTCAAAAAATTCTTTTGATAACTCCTCATAATAATCATTAATAGCAATTTCTTCAGGTCATCATCGCAAGAAAATTTCCGCCCTAATAATTGTTTCTTCAGCATAATAAAAAGATAGTAATCGCTGAATGCTAGATGCAAACTATAGGATAAATATTTCAACTTGTAAAAATCATATTCTTTGATAACTTATCGAGCTTTTTGAACTATTAGCACCCCTTCGTTATTCATTAGTATGTATTTTTGGAAAATTTTTAGATCTCTAAATGTAATCAGAAATTGCAGTGTCCTTTTTTATGTATTCAATCTACAGAAACTCCTCATAGTTCAAGATAGGCGACGCGATCTATTTTGGTGTTCAACTTTTTTGCTGGCGAAAACTTCTAATATTTCCACTACAACAACTCTTCTTTCGCTAATGAGTATTGGTAATATAGTCAGATTGAAGGACCGGTATTAATTTTCGAAAAAAAAGTCTTCCTCATTCAAATTTTCCTGAGAAATTTTTCGTCAGTTCTGATGATAAGAGCTTGAAAGTCTATCAAGATTAATTAGTCCCGAGGTATATGTTCCTGTTATTCCCAGATGACTTGAGTTTCCTCTAGACTCTTCCGAAGTTTATCCGACTTCGACTCGGCGTGATCAGTCAGTCAAACCGGACTTTGAATCCTTGGAATTACTCCGTGCATCCCGGCAACCGCCAATTGAGAAATCTCGCCTGGGGAGTTGTGATTGTCTTCTACTCCCCAAATCTTCTGACTGACACGATGTTTCTTAATCTGTTAAATGGGCATCCATAGAGAGTGGATGGCGGCGTGATGGTGGTGATAATTTTTCACACTGATTGACGTTCAAATTATTAACTCGTCGACCTACTGAACAACTAATTTCGCCATAATT
The DNA here is from genome assembly GCA_031893035.1 of Dermolepida albohirtum. Lineage (NCBI taxonomy): Eukaryota > Metazoa > Arthropoda > Insecta > Coleoptera > Scarabaeidae > Dermolepida > Dermolepida albohirtum. The sequence goes on along the minus strand of JAVIWB010000881.1, from coordinate 116,198 downwards.
AAAGTGATAGAAATGAATAGAACATATAAAGACTCCACTAATTTGTATTAGTTTCACAAACTTCATTCAAAGATTTCAGAAGAACGTCTATAAGTTTCTATGACTTGTACGATTTACATTTGTCAAAATATTCAATTATAATAGATCTGAAGTACGCGTAGAAAATTTTCACTGTTACTTTATAGATACGTGGGCAAGGTGAAAAGTTCTCGGCCTGACACAGAGATGGCGTTACAATTAACAGAAATTTATGTTTCCTGCGTGGCTGCATGTGTCTTTAGTTCATATGAAAACTTTCACCTTGTTCTCTCAAGTAGTTTGTTTGCAAGAATTTTTGTAGTAGACGTCGTGCTTGTTATTTTTTTAAATAGATAAACTTGAGTATTATGCTGTTATAAAATTCTTTGTTTTGGATGGTTTAACCGCTATGGAAATTCATCCGAAGTTGACAAAAGTGTACGGGGACTCTGCTCCTTCGATGTCAACCGTTAAAAAGTGGGCAGCTGAATTTAAACGTGGTCGTACATCCCTCGAAGATGACTCACGTGAAGGACGGCCAAAAACCGCAACCCCACCAGAAATCATCGAAAAAGTACATGATATTGTGTTTAGACGATAGGCGAGTGAAAGTGAGTGAGATAGCTGAGGCTGTGGGGATATCGGAAGAAAGGGTGCGAAACATTTTGCACAAAGAATTAGAGATGAGAAAGCTCTGCGCAAGATGGGTGCCGCATTTGCTGAATGTCGATCAAAAGCAAATGCGCAAACGATTTTCGGAGCATTCTTTGGACCGATTTAACAAGACTCCGACCGATTTTGTGCGGCGATTTGTCACCACGGATGAGACATGGGCCAACCACTACACGCCAGAAACGAAACAGCAGTCGAAGCAGTGGGTGGAAGCCGGTGGTTCAGCGCCAAAGAAAGCGAAGTCGATCGCATCTGCCGGAAAAGTCATAGCCAGCGTGTTTTTGAGATGCAAAAGGAATCTTGTTAATTGATTACCTTGAAAAAGGCAGAACAATTACAGGCACATATTACTCTAACCTTCTTGACCAGCTGGATGCCAAAATTCGCGAGAAGAAGCCTGGTTTGAAGAAGAAGAAAATCATTTTTCATCAGGACAACGCACCCGCACACAAGGGTGGGTTGGCGATAGGAAAATTGCGGGATTTGGAGTACGATTTGCTCGGCCATCCTCCCTATTCTCCTGATTTGGCACCCTCAGACTTCCATCTATTCCCAAATTTGAAAAAAATTATTTCTGGAGAGGGATTCACATCCAACGAAGAAGTTGAAAGGACCGTAGAAGACAGCCTTCCAGACTCTCACTTCCGGGAAGGAATATTGATGTTAGAAAAACGCTAAACCAAGTGTGTTGAACTCAAGGGAGATTATGTAGAAAAATAAAATCATTTTTTAAATTTAAATCGCAGTCTTTCATTGTCAGGCCGAGAACTTTTTACCTTGACCACGTACATGTTCGAAAGATTTAAAATTAAAAATTTCTCATTCTTTCAACTGCAAAAATATTAAACTGTAACTGATCTAAAAAATGTCCTAAAAGAATATTTTTCCATAACTAATTCGATGACATCTACATAATATAACAAACATATCGATAATTTAATTACAAATTGTCGATATTTTCTTATTCAATAATCAATAAAATATTAAACAATAATGGATCTGCAATACAACCTATCGTACTTAATGAAATACTAAATATTGTAAAATTAAGCCTCCTAATCCATCGACAGCTTAACAGCAATTACAAAGGGCAATGATAGACCATGAATTATTATTAGATTATAGCTCGTAGGATGACTTAAAATTTTCGATTGTCGGCTTTCACCTTAAACGAAGAAAATCTTACCGTATTACAACGACCTCGGATTCAAAATTGAAGCCCCATTCAAATAAACTACCGGTAAGAGAGCTATAATACCGACATTAATATCAAAGTTTGATTTTTTCATAACTCAAAATTCGTATTTCCTATTATAACAAATATTGCCACACAGAAAATACAATTTCGAATCTATGAATTTTAAAAAAAAACCTCATAAAAGTCTTGTACTGGGTGGACACGAAAGAATGTCTTTGCATTCACGAACACAACAAATCCTCCAAATCCAAAGGTTCGCTCAAATTTCAATAGCGTAAATTTTAAAGATGCTAATGGCACAGCCAAACATGATCAATTCTCTTGGTTATCGAATGTTATATTTATACTTATTTATAAGTGTTAAAAGATTAAAAGTTCAATAACTGATTTAAAGGCAGTATTATTCATTTTTAGAAAATGCTTAAAATACGTTTACTTCATTCTAATGGAATTTAAAAAACAACAGTAAAGAGAAAAGCGTATAGTATGTTTTAGTCCTTTTGGAGTAAATTTTAAATATTATAATGATGTCTTATTTACGATACAAAATTAGCTGAATTTTAACAGAAATTCTTCGGTTTGAATTTACTTTTAATTTAACTCTACTGCTAGTTCTCTATAACACTTTACAAACACGCGCGAAACCTAAATTAAACAACTATTAGGTAACTATTATAAACTTTACCTTATTTCACACATTCAGTTCGTAAATAGTAACAACTTTCTAAACTGTTCGATGTCAATCGTGAACAGTTTAATTATAACAATGTTTAGTTAGTAGAAGCGAATTATCCACCATAAACTTTGTTTTTCCTTCTAGAGCGCGAATTTTCTATAACGACTCTATTATAAATATCTGGATTGTAGAACCGGTCTCATAATACCTAATTACTTTTCATTCTTTAACATTTAGTAGTTGATATATAAGGAGCTACATATATGGAAATAAATTTATTTAGAGATACAAATACAACTAGGTTGTATAATACAAAATAACTTTCCTACTTTGGAGTAAATGTTATATGTGTAAGAAAAGTACAATACAACTAAATTATTATTGCATATTACCAAAATATTCAAGAATAATTTTTAATAGTTAAGGGTGTTTCAAATTGAGCGGTTTTTTTTAAGAATAAATAAAATATAGATGGCGCACTGAATTTGTCTGGGTATGTGGGCATTTAAAGAGTGTGACATTTACAAAAATGGCTTCCTACACGGAACAACAACACGTTCAAATTGTTGAATTATTTCATGGAAATCAGCGTTCTGTGAAAAGAGTTTACAAAATCGTCCATCTAAAAGCACTATATTTATTTATTTATTAAAACAACCCTCCCGTATTTGATAGAAGGGACGTCTATGGTCATTGATGAAGGTTATGTGGAAACACATATTTAGGATATCATATTCGTTTTAAAGTTTTAAAAATATCTTTAAATAAATATATTTCGGCGTACGTTTACATCGACCTTGATTTTGTTGATATCACCATTATATCACCATAGTCACCATTACCGTGTAAATCATCTTAAGAGCCCGTTTACCATCAACAGGCCTTCTTTTATGCCGTGTTCTCTAGAGACGTATTACTCATAAAGCACCGGCGATAGGACGTCAATCCCCTACGAATTTGGAAATCCGGATTTCGGTAGCGGATCTCGAATTGTACTTCAGCTTCTGGGAGCGATAAGTAGCCCCTTAGATATTTTTTTCGGGTTTTACCACGTTTTAATTAAAATTTGAGAGAATTAAACATTTTCCGTGGAAATATGTTGATTAACACTCTAAGTGTAATGTGATGTTTTTTTCTTTTTCTGTTCTGTTTTATTAAGGGTATTTGACTTCAGTAGGATATGTTAATTTGATTATCTAAAATTTAAGTGAGTTTATGTAGAATAAGTCAACTTCGCGCCGTCTGTAACCTCTATATATATCGGGGAGGCTCAAATAGTAGAAGTATAAAAGAAATGCTTATCAATTGTAACAGTTAAATTAACATTTTGAAAAAAAAATCAATACGAACATAATTTCAGCCTTTTAAGCTGCAGTTTAATCTATTTAATGTATAAAATTTTCTTTACCATGTATCCAAATATTTAATAAATTTGTATATAATAATTACACATACACTGGGTTTTGAATCAACGTATCCGACATCACATTTTGAAAACAGGGCAGCTCAAGGTCAATAGAGCTACGGCCTTGAGAAAAACGGAAATAACAGAAGCCACAATTTTGCTCTTATCCCCTTTCTTTTTAGGCGTATCTTAGCTCAATCCTGAATTGCGAACAAACACCTGAACAGTAGCCGGCATTTTCTGTTGTTGCCCAGACTTAAAAACAAGATCCTTTCTGTTAGCGGTCGTTCGCGACCCGCAACAATTTGCTCGTGTGCAATCTGCACGTAGCACCGGTTCTGTGGAAGATCAAAAAAGTGAAAAATACAATCGTAGTGGTCGTTCACAAGAAAATATTGATTAGATTCGTGAAAGCGTTGCTGAAGGTCCTGAAATGTCCATTAGACGACGTTCTCAACAACTTGGACTTAGTGGATCAACAACATGGCGTATTTTACACAAGGATTTAGCACCGAAGGCATATAAGGTTCAAATAACACAGGAACTGAAGTCATTAGATCATTTAAAACGTCGTTCATTTGTCAATTTCATCAATGAACAACCAACTGATTTTTCTCAAAAAATAATGTTTTGCGATGAGGCACATTTTGAACTTCAGAATTGCCGTATCTGGGGTGAGGAAAATCCACGACTTATTCATGAGAAACCTATGCATCCTAAACGAGTTACTGTTTGATGTGCATTATGGTGGTGTAATTCTACCTTACTTCTTTGAAAATGCTGCTGGTGAAGCTGTAACTATCGATGGTGATTGATATCGTCAAATGATAATCGAATTTTTGTAGCCTGAATTAATCAATATTGATCTAGGAGATATGTGGTTTCAACAGGATGGCGCTACACCTCACTTTGCACACGAATCAATTGATTTATTGAAAGAAAAATTTCCTAGACGTGTAATCTCAAGAAATGGTGATGTTAATTGGCCACCAAGATCATGTGATTTGACACCGTTAGACTATTCATATTTTCAATCGCTTGATCTATATAGTGAAGAATTTTACGAAAATACAAAGAAATCAATTGTTTTCGAACGTTTTTAACTCACTGTTATTATATTCATGATTCAACTAAGTAAAAGTGGTGCAAAATTTTTTTCATTTTCTTCTACGTTAATAATATATTCAATTCTGAACTTCAGAGAAACTACTTAATTTCTCAATCTGGTCTATCCGGATTTATTCCCCTTATAACATTTCGACTATATCACCTACCTATTTGAAACGCGGTTTTGTATTGATCGTACATAAAAATAAAATTCTTCTCATAACAAATGTTTAAAACAAATTCAATAGATTGTTTCAGATGAAAAGACCATCACACACACACACACACACACATCTGTTTAGACACTGAAATATCATTAATATACCAATAAATGTGCTGCAAAGATCTAGAAAGAATCAGTTAATGTTAGTATAAGAAACAAAAAGAACGTAGAGTTTACAGAAGAATTTAAATGAAATGAAAACAACGACGACATATGAATTTCAATTTCCATTGAAAAATCACAAATGTTTTCGCTATACAATAATGAATATAAAATGAATTTCTTCGATTTATCCTCTTTATAGTTTAGGCGTATTTCTGTAGCATTGAGCAAATGAATTTCGAGCAAACACGGTAAGACGCTAAAAAGAAAAAAGCGTGTATTCTGTTAAACTGCAGAAACACATAAAAACAAGATCTTTTCTGTTAGTGTAATAAATAATATGAAGTCGTTTTATATCATTTATTGTCATATACTTGCATTAATTAACATAATCTATTATAAATGAGTATTATATATAACCTTAAACATAAAAGAAAAATAAACGTGTCCTTAATTAGTTAACTATTATTAGTCTTTATTGCCAACTTAATAACTAAATATATAAATATAAAATCATATTCTAACACACCTTGATTTCGTATATATTTACGACAATAAGATAAAATATAAGTTTCGCCAATATTTAGACGTGTCTATTGCTATTGATAACACAGGCCAACCAATAAATATTTTTTAAAAACTTTTTTCAAAGTTATCTGCTTCTGGGTTTCCGAGCTGGAACCGCGTCACTTGTATATCTGCCGACGTTTAGTACCCATTTGTATGGAACATCTTCAGGGCTGAACTGCTGCACTGAAACTGAACTGAAACTTTTTTCAAAGTTAAACTGTTTTCTATATTTTGGTGTGCTGAATCCAAATTTTCAATCAGTTTTTTTCTACCACGTACCAATTTTTTGCAATCTTTATTTATTGTTGGGTATGATATTATTAAAATAGTTAACATTTAAAGGTACGTAATTTATTATCAAAATATAATTGAAAAATTTAACATTTTATTATTACAATATGAATAATTTTTTACTTATTAATCTATAATTTTGTATTTCCTCAATCTCTTCACGGTAAAAGTTCGAGTGTAGCTTTTCCTTTTATATGATGCTTCTAGAGTTGCACGTAGAAGGGTCCAACAGTAATCTACCATCATGTTGACATTCCAACGATCCTGATACCGTTTCTCCATCTCCTTTATATCTTGGTGGAAACGCTCCCCTTGTTCCTCACTTACAGCTCCAAGATTGTGGGAGGATTGTGAGTGTAAAAAATGCACCTTCACACTCATTTTACATCCAAGTTCTCGAAATGTTTTCAACATGTTTTGAATACTCAAAAGTGCACTTTGAGCATTTACTACTAATTAGATGTAGAGACCAAGATATTATTATACGATTACAATATATAGATAACGTAAAGTAAACGTGCGAGGAAACTTCACGTCCTGTGGTATTTTAAAGTTCATTTTCGGATTTAGTACCTCAGAAAACACAAAGGGGAGCCAAATTTATAAAAAAAGTTTTTCATGGTTGGCCTGTGTAATTGTATTACTCTCCAATCCCAATAACGTTTTCAACCTGGAATTTCGTTTCTCCCTTTTTTCATAGTCATGAACAAAATGATAGCTGACATCAACATGTTTCGAGCTCTTATAGAATTTTCCATTTTTTGATAACGCTGTAGCTCCACTATTATTTTCACAAATAATCGATGGTGTATCAATTACAATATCTAAGTCATTTTAAATTCCTCTTATTGATATAATTTCTTATACACAATCCACAGAAGCATAGTATTTCGCATGTGCTAATGCTCTGGAAACAATTTTCACATAATTATATTATCAAAAATCGCATACACAGACTGTCCCAGAGAAAACCGAACTTCTTTAAAATAGTAATTCTTAGTGCCGCTGTTTATTAAAAAAAACGTGTCGGTAAGGTAGATCGCGACTTAACGTAACCCCATAAAAAGAAAGCCAACCTCATTAAACCGCATGAATTTAGTTGCCACTCAACCGGACCATTTCTCGAACCAAATATTACTGATGTCAAGTCCATCCAATTCTGGCCAAAAATACGTTTCCAACATGAGAGAATAGCGAACTTCATTGACCGTGACATGCAAATCATTTTCATCAATGAAGAAATATAGTCCAATCACATCATCGGCATGAAATCCACACCACGCGGTCACTTTTTGTGGTTTTAATGGAGTCTCTTGAAGCACATATGGTATTGTCGTCAAAAATGAGCTTCATCACTAACGACGATTTTTCGATGAAGTTCACGATTTTCTTCAAACTTTAGCAGAGCCCAATCGGAGATGTTTCGGCGCTTCAAATAATCGAGAGACTTCAGTTCTTGAGTTAGTTTGATCTTGAAAGGGTGTAAGCCAAGGTTTCTGCGCAACATTCGCCACAATGTGGTTTGAGAGATTCCCAGTTCTTGTAAGCGGCGTGAAATCGACTGATTTGGCTCATTTTGAACTGAAGCACTTACAGCTGCAATATTTTCGATACTTCAATCGGTGCGTTGTCTCACAGGCACAGGAACATCCAATAGTGAATATTTGGTCCCGAATTTATCCACTATAACACGCATAGCCTGTCTGTTGGGACAATTATTACGACCGAAAATTGGACTAAGCGCTCTTAAAGTTGCAACCACCGACTCAGAATTGCGGTGGTAATTTTTAATAATTTGCAAACGTTGCTTGTAACTTCACCATGATACAAATGTTAACCCTAACTGACATTTTGGATGTTGGCAGATCATAAAGAACGTTCAATGGTGCAAAGATAAAATTTTTCCTCATTGGAAAACCTGTTAACCATTTACCCGAATTACAAAATTTATAAATTTGTGAAAGTACTTATCTCAGTTTATGTGATCTGAACATCTACTATTTACTACATCTACTATCTAATAGCCATTTAATTTCTTCTTCTTTCAGCATCTCCACCTCATTTTATATTTATTTTCTTGTTAACATGACCTCGACACTAAACGAATTTTTTCACCATCTTCTACTGTTGAACTTCCAGCCATTGTTGTTTAATAAAAATCTTTGGTCGTTTCTTGAAAAATTTCATCGTTTCATTGAACTGCTTCGACAATAACGTTGAACGTATCCTGGTTTATTACACTTGCAACTTCTTATTACTGGTTTACTTTGATTAAGTTTTTGACGTATTTGACTGTTGATGGTAAAAACTTCCTTTATTGGAATATTTTTCATAGAATTTATTTTCTAAATTAAAATTCCTTTTGGCACCTGAAAATTAAATGCTTGTAAATTTGTTAAGTTACTTATACAACTGTCTGCCTAAGACTCATCAGGCAATACAAACTTTGTCAGCATTTATAAAGACCGTGTGAATGTTAGTATTGAAACGATATACTAGATGTACGGACAAAAAAGACGGTATTTTGTCAATTTTTGTAACGCAGCTAGATTTGAAGAAGCAGAAATATTGGCTGCCCTGATAATGGTAGTATCATCAACAATTTCTACTACATGCCACTAGTATAGATACTTGTCTAATATAACATTGTATACAACTCCTTCGACGATAAAAGCGAAATCTTCAATACAATATCTGAATCCTGCAAGAGAAGAAACAGTGGTTAGTGTTGTCACAACAGGTGCAACTAATGTAACTGTAATATCTCTTAAAATACATAAACTCGCTTTCGCATTGTTAATGCGACCAATGTAACAGCACTAGTGGTGACTACAAATTGTACTACGTATTACGCTCACAGAAGGAGCAAGTTCAAGCCATACTACAATACAAAAGGAACCATGATGGAAACAAATGCCACTAGTACAACCAGTGCTATTAAACACTGTGCACATAAAGAGTTATTGTCCTTAAACAACTGTTTACAAACAAACTTGATTGCAATGCCTTTCTCTCAATTCCAGGACTAATGAGGCATTCTGAACTATTGACACTTATACGCAACTTGAGAACTCCATCATCAAGGGTCACTTTTGGTGCGTAACTCGGGACCTTGCCTTCAAATTTGATTGTTCTTTGGGTGCGTTCTTATAAATCATGACGTGATAATTACGATGCTTCAAACCGGAACATCGTGTCTCTTCTCGTTCCGAAGTTATACGCAACTTTATTATGTTATAATTGGCAATGCACACATCGCAGGTTGCTTTAGTGGCAAAAGTAATTTCATTCTGATCCGAGAGACGGACGTATTGATCTCTCTCATTTATACTATTTTATAATTACATTCGTTTACTTTTTGTTAAAATATTGAACATACTGTATGCGTTCTTGCAATACACATTATACTGACAATTTAGATTACAAGAAGTTTTACTAACTCTAAAATTTAGTAGGAGGAGAAGAAAAAGAAAAAATGGAGTTCGAACCCCGGAAAATGCTTTAAAATTATTTGCATAGTTCAGCGTTTTTCGCGACGGCGTAAAACTAATACCGTAGTTAATAACGTATTTAGACAATTACTTCAGATAAGCGGGTGCATAAATACCGACGGCTAACTTACCATTATATTTCCATTAATGTAAATTAGCAATCTAAATCCGTAGTTTGTTACTTTCAGTGAAGTAATTTTAAACAGCTTAAGTTTTATTTAGATACGCTTCGAATGAAATATGGAAATTTTTCACTTTTAATTAGTTTACTTTAATTTCAACGCTTTTTTTCCCTGAATAGTCAGGAAGCTTGCTTAATTAAAAACTACGATATAAATCAATTTATATGAAGCCTTTTTTGTAGAATAACAGTGTAATATCATCGCTATTGTCCTCTAGAATATTTTATTAGATTATGTTTTGCCGTAAAAAGACTAGGATTTATGTAAAGGAATAAGCGATGAAATAACTTAATTTTTCTAAAAATCGACATTAAGGAATTTGAAAATAAAAGGTGTTTCAAATTTCGCGGTTTTTTTAAAGAATAAATAAAAAACATAACTTGCATTCACATTTATATGCGAAAAATAATATCTGTCAAATGGCCTCCTCTTGCAGCAGCACAGACGTCCACTCTTTTGTTAAAATTTTCAATGACATTTTGACAAAATTGAGGCTCTATCTCACCAATGACACGAAAAACTTCATCCTTCAAAGCAGGAATTGATTGTGGATTGTTTTTATAAATCTGACTTTTCACATAACCCCAAAGAAAATAATCAAATCACATGATCTTGGTGGCCAATTAACATCACCGTTTCTTGAGATTGCAAAATGAGGTGAAGCGCTATCCTGTTGAAACCACATACCCTCTAGATCAATATTCGTTAATTTAGAACAAAAAAATTTGGTTATCATCCGACGATATCTATCACCATGGACAGTTACAGCTTCACCAGCAGCATTTTCAAAGAACTTGACCATAATGCACACCAAACAGGAACTCGTTTAGGACGCATAGGTTTCTCATGAACAATTCGTGCATTTTCCTCACCCCAGATACGGCAATTTTGCCACCAATGTGCCTCATCGAAAAACGTTATTATTTGAGAAAAATCAGCTGGCTGTTCATTGATGAAAATGACAAATGAACGACGTTTTAAATGATCTAGTGGCTTCAGTTCCTGTGTTATTTGAACCTTATATGCCTTCAGAGCTAAATCCTTGTGTAAAATACGCCATGTTGTTGATCCACACAACTCCAAGTTGTTGTGAACGTCGTTTAATGAATATTTTAGGACCTTCAGCAATACTTTCATGAACCAAACCAATATATTTTTGTGAACGACCACTAGGACTGTTTTCTTCCCTTTTTTTGGTCTTCCACGGAACCGGTCTCTAATAATTCGACCAATAGTGCTTTCAGATGGACGATTATGTAAATCATAAAATTGACGTAATTTTCTGAAAACTCTTATCACAGAACGCTGATTTTCATAAAATAATTCAACAATTTGAACGCGTTGTTGTACCGTGTACGAAGCCATTTATATAAATGTCGTACATCACATTTTTTAGATGCCTATATACCGAGACAAATTCAGTGCGCCATCTATATTCTATTTATTCAGCCTTTACATTTAAAAAGACCGAATTAATAACTTATCAAACAAATGGAAAACTTGAGAGGGAAAATAACAGAACCATAAAACGATTCCGCTATATTTTATGCTGCTAATATCATGACGTAACAAAAGAAAATAAGACAAGAAAGAGTTAAATACCGACTCTTTATTGATTGCAAAATACTAGAAATTATTTGAAATAAATATTATGACAGTAATACATACTACAAATATGACATTTAAAATAAAATTAAACACCGGAGAGATCTATAATCCTTCAATAGTATTGATTATAAACTGACAAGTACGAGAGGGTGATAACAGTAACAAAGAATAATAAGACGAAAATTGGTCGAATATTTATTCCCAAAATATTGCAATTCTACAACGCACAGCGGTATCCGTAAAATATGAACACAACATAAATTGTGCATGTAACATCCTATACATATAACACAAAGTAGCTAGAGAAATACTACGTTCATCTTTAGGATAAAAGTAAAAGTAGCTATATATATAAAACAACATTACTACATAGTCGTTTCCTGTCATAATTCTGCGAATCAAACAGAAAAGTATAAACATTACTCTATGTTATTTCTATATTATTATTTTTGTGCGAACATAAATGGGTGAGGCGCTGTTTACTTTCGGAATTCAAGAAATCTACCAGAAAATAATATTGAATGAATTCTTTATTATTGTTAAAGCAAAAATGTTTATTTCAAAATCTTAAAATTCTCTTAGTTTATTAGACCAGTGAACATTTGTAATTCTTTTTATTGAAGTAAAATAATTTTACATGTCCTTAAGTGTTTTCCCTGTGCATTACTTTACCATATGTTTATGTAAGTAACTATTGGTTAATTCAAATTGACATTCAATAATTAGTCGATTTCAGAAATTCCTTTTTCTCGGTTTGGAGGAGAATTTAATGAAGCATTAACGCAACGTACTATTTCACTGAATTATCTTATAGAGTTCACTAGGTGGCTTCAGTTCCAAAAGGAACTGGAAATAATTACTTTGTTAAAACGCATAAACCACCCAGAATTTTCAATGAACACTAGGATCTCAACTTAGATATGTCGATTTGTAATATCGTCAATCTGCAAAATCATGAATGATATTATTACAGAGATTCCTTGAGTGTTTTTGTATTATCTTTATCATTTCGTTTCTCGGTGATTATAGAAACTTTATATATATATATATATATATATATATCATTACTTAAATATATATACTACCGCTCACGGAAGTATGGACAGCAACTATATCAAGCAACAACAAGAAAAAAAATAAAATGTCAACGAAATTGAACAAAAATTAATATTTATTGATTCTTTATATAATAAAAATTAAAAGTCATTAAACTTATATATTATATTAATTATACTTTCTTTTCATCGAAGAAGCCACCGTTCGCGGCGATTACAGCTTTTGTTATTAGGGGCATTCTTTCTATTAATTTTCTCATTACATCTGGTGTAATGTTATTCCATTCTTTTTGTAAAATACTCCAAGATTTTTCCTTCGATGTTGGACATTCCTTTCTAAGTCTTCTATCGAGTTCATCCCATAATAATTCAATGGGGTTGAGGTCCGGACTCTGAGACGGCCATGTCATTACTTTCAAAATATTTTCATTTTCTTCGCCTCGAGGTAATTTTTACACAACAACGATGCGTATTTGAGGTCATTATCATGCATAAATTCAAAATTATTACCGATTAATCGCAGGCCTGACGGTAAAACGTGATTTTCCAAAATTTCTCGGTAATTCTCCTTTCTCATAATACCATCTATTTTTATCAAATCTCCCATTTCGGCTAATGAAAAACAAATCCAGACTACAACAGAACCACCCCCTTGCTCTACCGTTGGAGCTATGCAATCTGGCAACATTTTGTCTCGCGCCGATCGTCTGACGAAAATTCTTCTTTTTTGCCCGAACACTTCAAATTTCGATTCGTCACTCCACAATACGTTCTTCCACTCTTCGATTGTCCAATTACGGTGTAACCTTGCTCATTGAAGTCGTTTCTACTTATTTCCACGTCGTAATAGTGATTTCCGTGAGGCAATGCGACCGTTTAAATTTGCTTCCACTAATCGTCGTTTCACTGTACTCACATAATTTTTTTTAGCACGGCCCTGATTAAATTCGGTTGTTATTTCGGGTGCCGTTAATTTTCTATTTCGTTGCCTAATTAATTTAATTCTTTCGTCATCAGCTTTGGAACTACCTCTCGATGTTCCCGGCCGATTACGGTCTTCCAGAACGCAGTTTCTTGAAACCGATGAATTGTGAGATTCGCTGTCGATTTTTTCACTTTTAATTTTTAGCAAATATCGCGAACTGAATACCCCTCACAATGCAATGTAAGTATCGCTGATCGTGTTCCACTATCAAGCGACTTTCCCCGTGGCATTTTGTAAACAGAAATTACACTATTCGCTTATAAAATAGACAACTTCACACAAGCACATTCGGTGATCTACTGATGGGCACAACGAGGTAGTAATAGGGTAACAGACTCATTTCAGGTAAATTTCTAGACTTTAGTCCCTTCTTAATGACCGTACCACTAATTATGATTATATATAGTATCGTACAATGCTATTGAGATGCAATATCAGGTAATTATAATTATTGTTAGATAAAATTGTTTCTACCACATTATGTGGAGAATATATACAAATACAATAACTATTTGAATTATAAACCTTCTTAAAAGTAAGGTATAGTAATACTATCGCTATTTATTGGCATTAATGTAATTTTTATTATCGTTATATAAAATTTAATTAAGTGTCCATACTTCCATGAGCGGAAGTGTATGTATATATATATAATAATTTGTCTTTAATATTACTTCTCAAAGGCCCTATATATAAGTCGAGGGCATGACCTGTGGATATGTATTGGTAAATGCATCTGAGCACCTAAAAATCGTCGAGAAAATATCATCAAATTAATTAAGGTGTTCGTAAAAGTAGCTACGCAATCCCTTCTTAGACTAGTTGTGTTCATGCTCTTTCAAGTATTTTTTGCTTCATAGTTAATTGCAATTATTTAAATTTAGGTAATGCAAAAAATCTTCATTTATTGTTAAACACTTGGACATTACATTTACTGGAATATAGTAAATTGTATTATTAAACTAAATATAATGTACTATTGTACCAATCTTTATTGCTAATACTTGTCTTTCAATTACTATTCCACTATCTTCAAACTTATTTCAATATTAAAATAGTTACTACATAACATAAAACATACATTTTATATCAAAAATCAGCACTGTCTGAAATTCGCAATAAAGTTTAACATCTTTTCTCGTCTAACAGTAATTTCCGAACCTGACATACTATATATAAATTTGTTAAATGCTGCTAGGCGACTTTATATATACATAAGTTGTATATCTAAAAGTTTACGACCAATTTAGTTAAGATAATTTAATTAAAATACACGTTTCTATTTGATAAAGACAATTCGCAGTACGCGAACGTCTCGACCCCTTTGAACAGAGAAGGGACGAACAGGAGTTCACCCGACGTTTAAATAACGAAATATCTGACACCTGTAACTTTATAATTACTTACATCTAATGCAAGGAGGAGGTTAGTACGTGTGAACTCAGATGGCAAATATTTCAAGCAGTGTAATTATAATGTACGCGGGATGGTAATTAGAACACATTAGTGTCTTTTGAATGTGAACTGGGGCGTTGCTCTATTTTACCCTGGGTTCTCTACTCTTTCTGGCTTGTCTTTTCTCCCAAAGCAGAGACAAGACTTAGTCAGGGATTTTATTAATATTTATAATGGACGCGGAGAATTGCGTTCTGGCATAAATTCCTTTCCAAATTTGCGTATAAAGCGCTTCGAGTGATGTATATTTTGTAATTAAACGGATAAATGTGTGCTAAATTAGATATAAAGGATGTTCATTGTAAAATTAAAAAGGAGGAGGGTGGGGTAATATTCAAAAAGAATTTCGAAATGGAAATTCTGAAAATATTAAAGCCCATAACAGAAAATATCTCTCAAAAAAATTAATTGCTCGTAATTTAGGATGAGTAATTAAAACGTGTTCCTTGGAACAATACTAAAACCTTGAAAAGTTCTTAAAATCATAGACTTCATAAGAAGTCCCAAAATTACTCTACCAACACTTTGGTAATTTACAATCATGTGTCAAAAAGTTACCAACTTTACCAATCGCTGATACTACACATTCGCTTTTTTCACCTTTAAAAGAAATCAATAAACGACGTATATCTTAAAGTAGTTCTCCTCGATGTTGGAAATAAAAACAACTCAATACGTGGCACGTCGAGACCACCTAATCAATGTCCTTTCAATTCCATTTAACACTGTAATAAAAAGTATACGAGGGTGGTCCCATAAGTACCCGACCTGACCTAGAAACGGCGGTAGTTGTTTGAAAAATATCACGGTATTAGAAAGTACACATAAAACATATGTTTCAAGTTTGAAGATGCCACGTTGTTTAGTATTTGTTTGGCCATCAATAGTGAACGTTTGCAGTGAATTTGTAACAATCGAGAAAATTGGTCATCGTTACGTGATAAAATACTTTTATTTGAAAGGCCTCAACCCAATCGATACAAAAACTGAACTGGATTCTACTCTGGGTGAGTCTGCACCTTCGTTTACGACAGTGAAATATTGGGTAGCAAAGTTTAAACGAGGTTGTACGAGCTGCCAAGACGAGCATCGCAGTGATCGACCAAATAAGCTGACGACTCCAGAAATGGTGAAGAAAATCCACAAAGCAGTACTGGATGATCGTCGACTGAAAGTACACGAGCTAGCAGACATAGTAAGCATTTCAAAAGGTGCAGTACATCTCATATTATCCGAAAATTTTGACATGAGAAAGCTGTGTAGGTGCCGCGTTTGCTCACACTCGAGCAAAAACAGTATCGTAAAGATGTTTCAATTGAGTGTTTAGCGAAGTTTCACAGCAACAAAGCAGAATTTTTGCGCCGTTTCATAACCATGGATGAAACATGGGTCCATCACTTCACATCCAAGACAAAAGAACAATCAAAACAATGGGCTCAAAAGGGAGAACCGGCTCCAAAGAAGGCGAAGACCGTTTAATCTGCAGGCAATGTCATGCCATCGGTTTTTGGGATACGCGTGGAATAATTTTCATTGACTAGCTTGAAAAAGGAAAAACTATCAACGGCGAGTATTATGCGATCTTATTGCAGCGTTTTGGCGCAGAAATCAAACAAAAACGGCCGCATTTGGCTGAGAAGAAAGTGTTGTTTCATCAAGACAATGCACCAGCTCACAAATTAGTTATTGCAATGGCCAAAATCAATGAATTAAAGTTTGAATTGCTAGCTCACGCACCCTATTCGCCAGATTTAGCCCCCTCAGATTATTTTCTGTTCCCAAACTTGAAAAAATGACTCAGTGGCCAAAGATTTTCCAACGATGAAGAAGTGATATCGGCAGTTAATGGCTATTTTGAGAAACAAGACAGTTCTTATTAGCAAAGGGTATTGAACTTATTGAACATCGTTGGGAAAAGTGTAAGAAGATTATGTTGAAAAATAAATATATTTCTTCTCAAAATTTTTGTGTTTTCTTTGTTGGGTCGGGTACTTCTGCGATCACCCTTGTATATTTTAAACCAAACCTTGGGAAAATGTTTACTGTATTCAGAATAATAAATCATTAGACATTAATTTTATGGAGAAAATTTAATAATCACTTGCCAGTCTACGCAAACGAATACATTCTTCTATTCGCCGGAAATTGTTTCTAATCAGATATTCTATGGACTCTTCTAGAGCTCATTCCAATCAACGCGTACTTGTCAATCATATATTCGAACCTGTTATAAGTTAGTTGGACGGTTATTAAGCATACCAACTCTTTGACCTGTTCTATGTACCATAGATCTGACGATCACGCAGATCAGTTGAGAATATAATATTAATATGCTCTTGTAGAAAACTAATGCAACAGATACAAATAAGGTCGGGCATTGTCATGCTGGAATTTGGTGTTATTTAGTCTTTGGATGTATAGTAAAGTGAATAGTTCCAGAGCTCCATAAATGTACTTTTAAGCATTTAAATGGCTTCGAATGAATACTAAAAAAAAATACACTTCCTCTCCTGATTCTACCGCAAACTATCACTCCTAGGTGCAGTCTCGCATTCAATGAAAAAATTCAAAAACTACATTCCCCTCTTGGACGTCATACCATCATAAACCCACAACTAAAAACGTAATTCGTCTCCAAAAATGGTCTTGTTCAATCAGCTCGTATTATGATTCAGCTTCACTCTTTTTCTTGGTCGACCATTATGTTCTGAACGACTTCAAATATTCACGCCACAGAATCTTATTATAAGCATTCAGGACAATAATTGCAAAATGCCCAGTAGTACAGGAAAAAATAACGATTATATTCTACTCATTGAGTTTTGGCACGAACAACATTTGTTGGAACAGACATTTGTTTTGAAAATTACAAACAGCTGGCTGCTGAGCCTTCTTTGTCTTGCTTTCATTGCCTATCACAACGTTATTAACAATTCGATAAGATATACAAGCAAAACATACAAGAGTAGATTTGCATCAAATGACACATAACTGAGTAAGATAGAAAGTGTCTTACAACTAACAAGGCCATGTAATATGAGCTTGACAGAAGAGACTCAAGTGCAATATATCCCACCAAGTAAAAGAAGAAACCGCTATCCAATGTGAAGACCTGGTAAAACGCGATTTGTTAAAATGCTTGATAAATATCCTGGCGCTGAACCCTTTGTAGAAAAATTGCTCTCGAAACGGATAATTAAAAAAATGAAAGTAGATAACCTACTCTAACGAAGCATGAGGACATAGTATTTTTAGAAAGATCGCAATGGAATAGACTCTATGGCCACCTCAAATCCAGTACAACTAACATTTCTTCTTAGTTGGTATTGAGTTATAAGGCTTCCAACAGAAGCAGCTTCTGTTGTTTATTTCATTTTAGTTTCGAATTTAAACCTCGTCCTCGCTGTACTGCTATCATTGTAGTAACAGTAATTATGTCGTGACGACATAATTGCGAAAGTTTCCGCCTCATTAAAACTTACAGATGCTTCACTATCTGTTGATTGGTACAGCGTTTGTTGATAAAGTGTTTTTTTCACACCAATGGCTGAATTGTCTCGAATTTTCTTCGATCGATTGCAAAAAATCACAATGTATTCTTATAGTAAAAATTGTTTTTGACGTACTAAACGAAGGTATCTTTTAGAGATACGTGATCAAAAGGAAAATCTTTATATACTTCAATATTTGACAACTAACGAATGTACACACACTTTCTTCAGTTCACCTAAATATTCTTTCTGTCTCAATCCATGTGTTTCTTTCAAATGTTGGCTTTCTTTTGTAGAAGTGTTCAAGTCAAATGACTGTAATGTCACAATATTTTTCCGGTCCGTCACTTTTTGGACTCATAACAGGTACTGCAAAAATATCACAATAACGTTTATATAAATAAATCGCCGCCTCTTGTTCAGACTTAATATTAATAGAATATCGCTCATAAACCTAAACTTCGTTTTTTTAAATGTACGTCCAGTATGTGAGTTTCGAACTTTAATTCTTAGTAAGAGCTTGGATGTATATAGTTTAGGAGTATGAGAAGTTCCTACTTATCTAACTATAATGTTATATAATATTTACTTTAAACATATACAATAAGACCGTATAAGTAGGAAACTTTCCACACTCCATTCTGAACTTATTCTAATCGACAACATTTGGGCGAAATCCCGATGAAAGGAAACGATTCACTAGTATCGATAAATTACCCCTACTACTTTGATATGACCGATCGCTTGAGTAAGCGGCGGTTTTAAATTAAAGTTCAATTCAAATTCAATTTCGAAATGCGAGGAATGATTGAACGGAAGGGTTTTGTTTGGAGCGGTGATAGGACAAGGACGTATCGGAGATGCGAGGAGTATCGATTGTGAGAAAACCACCTTGGGAATCAACCCGTTGTTATGTCGAGATTTTCGGAATTAATTGTACGAATTTCGTATTGGCAAAGGAAAAATTGCAGTGCTGAAAAGTCCGCAAAAAAAAGGTCGAAAAGAATGTCAAGGGGAACGAGATGAGAGATTTTTTTTTTATTGCGCACCGATTGGCAAGTTATCCTTGTATTCCCCGATGTCTAAATGTAGTGAACAAAAAATAATTACATCTTGAGAGTTTGTGATGGAGACGGAATATTTTTTTTCATACTCTGTTAATCGAAAAACAGATTTTGTATTTAAACATTGACCGGAAATTGTTATAATTTACTTTTACGTTCGATAAATCACAAATACTCATTTCCAATTCTAAATTTGTATACACAGAAAAGTGCAAATGCTTTAGCCATTTATTGCTTTGAATTAGATATATGGAATATATTTTATATAGATTATTGAAAACTGGTTAGTTAAGGATCACATTTTTCCAGTCTTGAACAAGGTTTCCCATCTTACATCAAGAAACACAAATACAATCATAGAATAATTGCAATAACAAAAGTCTTTATACATATTATTAGATCAAAGTTTTTGTTTACTTGAAATACTTATGAGAATGCTCTTAATTAGAAACCATATAAACTCAAATGAAGAAAAACCAAATAGGAAAGCAACATTCGAGAATGATACGAGGAAAAGTAAGACTGTAAATGAAGCAAATACTTAAGTTAGTTAGCATTAAGTTCTTTTTTCAACATATTTTTCCCCATTCAACTTCAATGTACTCGAACGAACAATGCCAAAACTATTATGCCAAATTTATAACTGATTTTTGTCAAGATCCTCAAAACGCTGCGCCATAAGTTCGCACTTGAGGTTGAGTCTAGAACAGGTGAGGCATTACCTAAAATCTCAATTGATCCAAATGTCACCTTTGTCATGATGAAAAAGAACTTTATTATAAGCCATACCAATATTTACGATTACTTTCATCATTTTGCCTAGTAGAGTGATATATTAACGGTTTGACCCTCTGCAAGATTATTCTATGAAAATTATCTCCTTCGTACCTGAAAGCATCACCGTTCCCTAACTTATCTGCCAATGGAAATATATTGCCTGTCTTTAAGAAGAGTTATCATGATACGAGTATGTCCGGTGTTTCCATTTTTTAGAATGTAAAAGATATTCTTGTTTTTATACTTTCCAAAAGGGCAAATCATCACAGGCACATATGATACGAATCTTTTAGACTCTTTAGAATCTTTATTCTCATATCATGGATTTTTAATTCCCTATCAAATAATAAACTCAACCGTAATTAGAATAAGATATTCAATGAAACGTAGATTTATGACAGCCACGTGTTAAATAAAATACATAAATTTCTCGTTGAAAATATCCCTGTCGCAAACGTCGTCCTAATTTAAGAAAATTTTAAAAATCTCCGCTTAAAAATAAATAATTTATATCAGTATAACTGGTATCTATACTATGTTACTCATCCAGTAAAATATATATTTTTTTACCAAATTTTTTACAAATATTTACTGTTAATCAAAAAAAACAAATAAAAACCCCTTACCACAGTGTTCGCACTCTGTATATTTATTTCGACAACTAAGTTGTCATCATCAGCAGATAATTAATCACAGCGTTATACTTGGATCCGCCCAGAATAACTTCGTATACCTTTTCCTCACTTTTCCCGCTAAAAGCCAAACACACGCATGGGGAAAGGTATATAGAATTATTATGTGCGAGTTTTACCGCGGATGTAAGTGCTGATAATGACAACTTAGTTCTCGAAATCGTATACAGAGTGCGAAAATTGATGTGGTAATTCAATTAACCACAGTCTCCATTCAAAGTTAAATGTTTACTGTGTTACGGATAATAAATGATTAAATTTTGATTGAAATATTCGTACCCTGGACAGAAAAAATTTAATAAGGTGTTGCTACTCCACGCCAACGCACATATTCTTCTATTCGCGGGGACATACTTATCAGCTCTATGGACATCTGTGTAACTTCATTGTAAAGCATGATATTGCTGATGTAAGTTCATTGGACAGCATGCCAACCCTTCGACTTATCATATTTCGAGCACAGGCCACTTGAGAATAATGGTGCCGGCCTCTTCCAAAAATCGCAATGTAATAGCTGGAACATAAGGAAGCACACTCTCTTACAGAAACGTTACATTGTTTAGCCCTTTGATATATGTTTAATCGGAAGGTCGTAAATGTAACTTTAAACATTTAAATGGTCTCTCAGGAGTACTAATATACTATCGGAGTTCTACTTCCTATCTTAATTCTACTCCAAACCATCAATCCTCTAATAAGTATAGTCTCCTCTTCGATATCAGACTCATCTACAACCACCATGGATCCGCAAATAAATACGAGATCCGTCTGAAAAGACAACACTGTTCCACCCTTTATCTAAATCTGCCCGTATATTACGCCGTTCTAATCTGTAGCCCACGATGTCGACTAGTAAGCCACAGTATTATTCTTGAACAGTAGAAAATCAACACAAGTATACGACGATATATGGAAAGCATTGTTATTCTATAGCCTATCTCGGCCAAAAAGATATATCCCACAGACCTTAAAGTACTATGCTGGTCTCTAAGGGCAAGCAATGATAGTCTCTTATCTTTCCGCTCGATGATTCTTCTAGGCCGTCCAGAGTACCTTCTACGATCTGCAATATAAATAAAATTGGCCCCAAGATTGAACCCTGTGGCACTCCATATATTTTCATTCTCAATGACTATTTCATCTTTGATTTGAACACATTTACATCTGCCAGTTACATAACGTTTAATTAATTATAACCCAGGTCCAGTGATACCACCTTTCCAGTTTGGCGAGCAGTGCGCTCTGTGAAGTACAGCCAAATGATTTAGTGCTCAAAAATCAACCCAAACGTACAAATATAGCGATGTGTGGAACACTTTGTTATTCTATGACTTACTTCTGCCAAAAATATTCCCTACAGACTTTGAGGTGCTGTGTCAGTGCCTAAAGATAAGCAATCTTAGTCATCCCATTTAGTGGTTCTTAGTCTTCCCATTTGGTGGTTCTTTTAGGTTGTCCAAAGTCTCTGCTACAATGTTGAAACCAATCTATGCATGAACGAATAACTGTAGCAATATTTCTTTGTAGTCGCCTAGCGGTTTCACGAAATACAACTCCTCATGTAGTTCAACGATACAACCCTTTTCAAAATCGCTTAGCTAGCGATCATTCTGTTGCCTGCAAACTCTTGGTATTTTAATACATTAATTTATAATTATATTATTATAAGCATGCCCGAGCCAATAGCAAAATATATTTGTATACGTGAAGCAGCAACTCATTATTAAATTTTCTCTACACAGAGTTAAATTTTTTAAATGAAAGTTTAATCGTTTATTATTCTTAACATCGTATACATTTGCATAATATTTTGGTTTCAAAATATGTATTTTTACTGGGTGGCTCGTTTGAAAAACATCGAATAATATTTGTGTATAAAATATTATTTGTAAATAAGAAATATTAGCACTCAAAACACTTTAACGATTAAGTTTCTTCAAACTAAAATCTATGCAATTAATTACCAGAATGTTGAGATTTTATGCTTTTTCATAAATTTTGAAATATTTATTTACTTTTGTACGATATTACGAGCGATGCCTTGATCTTTTGTTTTGAATATTCCCAACGTCCTATTTCATCGTGACGAATGGAAACGAACCACATAAAGCAAATCCCATCGTTACACACGTGATGGGATTTGCTTTAAGTGGGATGATTTTTCCCGTTCGCCCTCTCTTCTTTTGTTTATGTATTGCGTATTGTATAGACATTAATTTCCTGTACAACAGTAAAACAAATCACGTCGAAGTTACCACGGCAGATAGAAATTTATCGTTTGGGGTCGTAAAAATTCGTAATGACACTTAAATATAAAAAAATTTATGGTCCGAAGTTATTTATTTATTTTTATGATGGTCCTTTTTTCGCGTTGCCCGGTCCGCTCAGAAAATTAATGTAAATGCTTTATGAGCAGTTGGTCGCGATGATTCCGAAAATGATCGAGATGTCCGTCATCGAATACAAAATTTGTTACCGAATTTTTTCAGTCAATGCCCCATAATTCACGAATATGGACTTTATTTGAAAACTTGAATTCCATGAGATGAAATTCAAGTACTTTGTATTAGAAAATTTCCTTTAAGGTTTTAGATTGATCTAAAATACATTACAGTCTTTTAATTACATAAGTTTCAGTGAAAATAATCTAAGAATTAAACCTTAAATTTCTGAAAATCCTCTTCACGTGTCTCACGTCAAAAAGACAAAAAAAGGAAATCCTCAATTTTAATTCTGAGCAGAGATACTAAAACACTTGCATGTACATAAACGAAAATACACTTTTTCATCGAAGTAAACTTGAAAACTTGTGATGGACGCGAGAAAGTTTATAGAAAACGAGGATAATAGTATTTTAGTTGTTGTTCTGTTTAAAAAACACAATTCGAATAATACTCAGTAATGTTGCTGGGGGTAAATTTGTTTCTACCCAGAAACAGAGTTGGTACCTATTCGTGGAAGAATAATGAATGCAATTGTTTATCGGAAATACATTTGAGAGAAACATTTGTTGAAAAAAACTTTCTCTTTATGCAAGATAACGCGGGACATATGTTGACAAGATAGACTCATTGAGTCTAGGTCTATCCCAGGTTAATATCCAAGTAATAGATTCTACACTCAAAAACTTAGATTTAAACTCCGTAAACTCAAACAAAAAAGATAAACCCTGAATACCTAGTTCTAAGAGAATTTGAAGAAACCATTGTTACCGAATGGAAAAATATTCATCAAAATTTAATTAACTGTACGTGTGAGGATACAGGCAGTTATTAATGCCAGAAGAACTAAAACACGTCAGCAAATTTAAACAAACCGAAATAAATTCCTCTCTTTTCTTAACTATTCTTTTTTCTAAGACTTTTGTTAACAATTTCGACAGAATTTTTAATGAATAACAAAAATTACAGTTTAATTTATTAGTAGCGTGTGCCAAAGTACTTTTCTATATTTAAAGCACCTCCAGAAATCGCCACCAACTCTATACTTGCCCTTAAAAATATTCCGTCCCACGCCATAATTGAGCCTACACTAAAAAAACAATAGGAGCAAAATTAAATTGTGCGTTTCCTTCTCTTTGAAGTCGATAGAGTTTTTTCGTATCATTAGTGGAGTTTACACAGAAACGGCTTTCATCTATAACCATAATTTTACGCCATCGATTGAAGTTTTTATTCTAGAACAAAAATTAACCGCTACGTAACGACTTCAAGCCAAACTCTTTGAGTCTTTTCCTGACTGTACGATCACTTATTCTGATTTACGAACTTCTAAGACTTTTCTGAATTGAATTGCCGTTTGACATCTGTTTCAGAGTACTTTTAATGTTATAAATCGATCATTTATTCTGCTGTTGTGTTTTCTGTCCTGACAACTTTTTCTTACATACTCTCCAGTCCGTTTCCAACATCTTTTGTTTAAACATTTTGGGAATGATACAGAAAAAATTAATTATTTAAACCAATTTTTTTTTTAGTCACCGAAGGTTGATATAATATCCATCTTCAGTGATTAAGTTAATCAACCACAGGCCCCATCAAAATTGCCTTCAATTTTTTTTCAATTATTTTTCAAAATATTTACCTTTATGATCTATGTACTTCTGCATTCGGTGGACCCAGTTCTTCAGCCACCTCAGATACGAAGTTTTTGTAGGTTTCCACAGTCGCTTTCGAGGTATTAAATTTCAATCCACAAATTTTGTTTTTTATGTATGGGAATAAAAAGAAATCGCATGGTGCCAGGTCGGAACTATGAAGCAGATGTGTCATCAATTCCGTTCGTGAAGCGGCTAAAAGCTCTGTTGTTTGAGATGCATTGTGTAATGGTGCATTGTCTTGATGCAGAATTACTCATCCTCTTGACCGTTTCTCGCGCGCTTTTTGGAACACATTTGGTAAACAAATGATTGTATATCATTCAGCATTGACTATGCAACGATCTTCTAGCTGAATAAGATGACTGGTACGTCCGAAAGAAGAAGCCACCATTTTCTTGCCAGAACTCATCCGCGTCCCACTTTCGTGGATTTTTCTTCGCCTTTCCATTGAACCGATTCTCGCTTGCTTTCTGGCTCGTAGCAATAAATCCACCTTTCATCACTTGTAACGTTGTTGTACATTGACCCTGCTCGACCTCGGTTGAATTTTTAAGCATTTTTTTGCATCAATCCATACGCTTTTTTACTTGAGATTCCAGTAAATTGTGTAGCATTCATCGAGCGCAAAGCTTTCTAACACCAAAATGCAGCATAGTTCTGATTTAGGTCATACCTATGCCCAATGATGCCTGAATATCTCGATATGTGCAGTGATTATCTGATTTTATCATGTAGCACACGGCATCGATGTTTTCTGAAGTGACTGCAGTGAGAGATGGCTTATCCGTCATATCACAAAAGTTTCCGTACATTTTTATAAGATATTCTATCTATACTACTATCATCAGTGCACTTATCTATGAATTTTAACTCATTGCTCCTGTAACAGTTCATTGATTATGCTCATTTAGAATCTTTGGATATATTTCTCGATACATTTTCAACTGTCCAGAATATTTTGATATTATTTTTCAATCTGATAAATTTGGTTATTTCTCGTTACTTGTAATGTTGTTAACTCGGGCATATTATCAGACATATATTTACTTGTACAATTTGTCTTTACAAGTTTCATTTAATTATTTTTCATAAATTTACCGAATTTGTTCAAAATGTATGTCTAGCAATAGAGAAATATTTTATTAAAATGAAGTCTACGAAAACTTCTGTAATATTCGATGGTACAATATTTTTGCAACGCCTTGGTTTCATCGCTACTTGAATTAAGCTCCTATATTACAAGAAGTTGTTCACTAGGACATTTGGCAAAACTTTTTACGCGTGGTAAATGCCCATTATGCTGAAGACACTTCGCTGCAACCAATGGAAGAACATATACAATACTTGCTTCTACAAAACGCTTGCCTTGTCAAGAAAAGAACCGCTCTCTTTCCACTCATTTAGTTTCTTAAGAAAGTAAATTAATAGAAAAATGACAACTTGTAAATGTTATGATGATTTTTTATTCTACACATTTCTGAATGAAATAAATTTTGTGCTAATATTTGATACATGTGGTCTTGTATAAAATGAAAAACTAATAGGTTCTCTTACACATACGAGGGAGCGTTTTTATATTCGCGGAATGAGCGGGTTGTAGAGGGGTGAGTAGGCGCATTGGGGGCGTGGCCTGTGCAGCGACTCATGATTAGTATAAATACGAAGTTTCATTGTTATTAGACAGTTAGTCTTTGAGCTATCGTCAACCAAGTAACATAACCAGGAGTGAAAAGTGAAATATGGAAAAAATCGAATATCGTGCCGTTATAAAGTTCCTTACCAGGCAAGGAAAATCAGTCGCGACCATAATGAATGAGATGTCATTGGTTTACGGCGACTCTTGTCCTGGAAAAACCATGGTGTACAAGTGGCATAGTTTATTTAAACAAGGAAGGGAATCCCTTGAAGACGACCCGAGGCCGGGCAGGAGCATTGAGGTGACCACGCCACGCACTTATCCAAAAAGTTGAACAAATTGTACTCGAAGATGCTCGACTAAAGATGAAACAACTCGCAGAAATGGTTGGAGTATCCGATACAACAATTTTTAAAATCCTACACGATCATCTCGGCATGTCTAAGGTCAGCGCAAGATGGGTGCCGAGAATGTTCACGCCGCCGCAAAAACAACAGCGCGTAGAGTGTTCGCGTGCATTTTTGGACCTCTGTAATGAAGACAAGGATGGTGTATTGAGTGGAATTGTTACTGGAGACGAAACTTGGGTTCATCATTATGAACCTGAGTCCAAACAAGACTCCATGCAGTGGCATAAAAAGGGCACAGCACCTCCCAAGAAATTTAAAGTGTCACAATCAGCTGGGAAACTCATGGCAACGGTATTTTGGGACTCGGAAGGAATATTGTTGATTGATTATAAAGATAAAGGTGTTTCTATAACCGGAGAATATTACGCTTCAATATTAGAGCGACTAAAAGAAGCCATTAAAGAGAAAAGACGGGGAAAATTGACAAAAGGTGTTCTGCTTTTGCACGACAACGCGCCCGTCCACAAGAGCCGCGTTGCGTTAGCTGCCCTGCATAAGGTGGGCTTCGAAATTGTGAATCACCAACCCTACAGCCCAGACCTGGCCCCGAGTGATTATTACCTGTTTCCGAAAATGAAAAAAGAGCTGCGGGGTAAAAAATTTACTGCCGATGATGAAGTCAAGGAGGCAGTTTCGGCGTATTTTGCAAATAAAGAGAAATCATTTTTTTATGAGGGTATAAATAAATTAATTGAAAGATGTGAAAAATGTATCCGTCTTGCAGGTGAATATATTGAAAAAGAAAAATAATTTGGTTTTTTTATTTCCACCCCTTGTCCCCCATTCCTCGAATATAAAAACGCTCCCTCGTAATATGTGCAGTCACAGAGGTAGTAAAGAAATCTTAACATTCTCTAAAAATGGATCCTTTAATACACAATATAATATAGGAGCTAAAGATACATGGAAATAGTGTCGTCGTTAGTATTAAATTTGCCGGTGTAACATATAATGTATTTAGTATTTTCTCTTGGTTAAATGTTATTTTTACTGTAAACTAGAAAAACATTCTAAATTGTTCGACAATCACTCATTTATTTTCATCTAAAACTTCACCGTGGTGCCTAAATTTAAATTTTGTCCTGGACTTTATATTCTTTCACGTTTATTTTAGTGGCTATGAAGACATATATAATTCCATTCAGCAACGTTAAAGAACTGTAAAAACCTCTAATAACAATATGAAAATTGTTGTTATTTACAACTACAAAAGAATTTGCTGAATATTGTAACATCGAATATCACAAAAATTTCCGCGCATTTTTATAAGATATTCCATCCGTACGATTATCCTCAATGCATTTATCCATGAATTTTAACTCATTGCTCTTATAAATACATAGTTCTTTGATCGTGCTCATTTAAAATCTTTGGACATATTTCTCGATACAATTTCAACTGTCCAGAATATTTTGATATTATTTTTCAATCTGATAAATTTAGTTATTTGGCGTTACTTGTAGTGTTGTTAACTCGTGCATATTATCAGACATGTATTTACTTGTACAACTCGTCTTCACAAGTTTCAAATAATTATTTTTCATAGAAACGTAGGATTTACCAAATTTGTTCCAAATTTATGTCTAACAATAGAGAAATATTTTATGAAAATGAAGTCTACGAGAACTTCTGCGACATTCGATGTTACAATAATGAGAAAATTCTTTCGTAGCTGTAAATAATAACAGTTTTCATATTGTTATTACAGGTTTTTATAGTTTTTTAACGTAGCTTATTGGAAGTAAATATGCTTTATCATGATATACAACATTCACAGGGTGGACAAACACTTTTGTTACTAACTATATATTATAAATATTTATCTATTTATCTAAGTGAGCTTTTTCATGTATAAAAGTCATCAATTTTTCTTTTAATCACTGAGGGTTGATATATAACCCCTTTCCACATTAATTTTCCTGTTCTGTATACGTATTTCGACAAGTAAGTTGTCATCATCAGCAGGTAATTAAACAGTGTCGCACCTAGAAAACTACCGCAAAAATACCCGTTTGTTTTTCGCACACTGGCGTTTTAGCTCTCAACAATACAGATCGTGTGTGGAATTTGTTTTTCGTACGGGTATTTTTGCCGTAGTTTTACAGGTGCGACACTGTTTAATTATATGCTGATGATGACAACTTAGTTGTCGAAATACGTATACAGAACATGAAAATTAATGTGGAAAGGGGTTATATATCATTCTTAAGTGATTAATCAACCACAGGCTCCATCAAAATTACCTTCATCAATTTTATCAAATAAAAAGATACAAAAATATAGCTATAAATATCAGACACAATATTGACTTATTACCGCAGTGGCATACTAATAGTTACATTATTATCAGAATTAATACCATTTAATAAAAGTAAAAAAGTATGTTTATTTGCAATATCTATAAAAAAATAAATAGCTTTTTAGTTCGTTCCAATACACTAAATAAAATAATATTTGAACTAATTGGATGTAAATAAAATATTGAATAAATTTTATCAATAAAAATCCAAAAAAAACTTATTTTAATTCAAATCCTAATCTTTTACGTTTCCTTATTTAATTTAACATTTTAATTCACAATTTTGTCATTATCATTAATGTATACCTACACAATACTTACTCCCTAATATACATAGCAATGCATGTTCTATACTTAACCATGTCTTTATTACTTTACAACAACAAAACCTATAAATTGCTCAATAGTTGTGGAGAAGGGCGCGTGATGTCGCCAGATAACAAGGACTGCATGGATAAGGATGAATGCTTGGACTTGCCCTGCCTCAACCACGGCACTTGCATCAACCAGGAGCCGCGGCTGCGTTACAGGTGCATCTGTCCCGACGGTTTCTCCGGCGAGAATTGCGAATCGACACAGGAGAGCCAGACGCTCAAGCTCAGCATGGGCGCTCTGGCCGCCATACTCGTCTGCTTGCTCATCATACTCAGTGAGCATTAGTAGAGTGATGAAATCAGCCTGGGTCTAACTAAAGATATAACTTATTTCTATCTTTAAAAAGTTACTTTGTTAGTTCAATTTGAAGATAACATTTACAGAAGAATTAATATTTTCTATTGGGCCTTAATAAAATAATTATTTTAATTTTTCTGTACCAATTTTATTATCAGTTAAACAAAAATATTTATTTTCATCATTTATCATAGAAAACTGCAAAAGACTTCATATCAAATATAAGAATTTCTTGAGACAATTTGTTATGCTAGTAAATAATAAGACACTACCTAAGCGTCATATATTTTTCTTTCTTCAAATATATTATCTGCAGTATTACCAATTTAATTGAATAGATATTAAAATAAAAACATTTTTTACGACCCACCAAAGTAGGTAAAAGCTCAACATTTCTAGAAAATTTCTGTTGTCACTTGAACTCGCAAGAAACGAGTCTGTACTAACAACGCAGGTTCCCGTTTTAATATCGACTAACGTAACGGGTGTCCCAAAATTAACGCAAAATTTGAATTTGTCGCCATTTGTGCAGTAAAGTGTTGGCAACCCTAAAAAAAACACTATAAAACAACCTGTCTTCATTACTGAACAATATTTCAAAAATAACGAAAGCTTGGCGGCCGCAGTTCGAAAATTTCATACAAAATATGGTCCGAATAGTGTTTTAACTTCGTCAACTGTGTAGAGATTAATTGAAAAATTCAGGGAGACTGAATCCGTTGGAGACGCCAAACGCGCTGGTCGTCCAAAAACAGGCCCTTCAAATGACAATATTGAAGCAGTGCGTGATAGTGTCGGTGACAATCCAGGAACCCTAATTCGGCGTCGTGGACAAGAATTGAAATTTCGAGAAGCTCTCTACAGCGTATACTCACTAAAGATCTGTGTCTCCATGCTTACAAAATTCAATTAACACAACAACTGAAGCCTAATAACCATGCACAGCGAAGAGAGTTCGTTGAATGGATTATTGACCATCAACAAATGGATACTGATTTTTAAAGCAAAATCATCCTAAGCAATGAAGCACATTTTCACCTTCATGGCTTTGTTAATCGCCAAAATTGCCGCTTTTGGGGTTCTGAAAACCCACATGTGATTGTCAAAAAACAAATGCATCCACAACGTGTCACTATTTGGTATGGATTTTGGGCTGGAAGCATAATCGGACCATACTTTTTTGAAAATGAGGCTGGTCAAGTAGTGACTGTTACTAGTGCTCGATGTCGCGACATGATAGCACGGTTCTTTCTGCCGAAATTGGATGATATTGATGTGGCCAATATGTGGTTTCAACAAGACGGTGGTACATGCCATACAGCCCGTGAAACAATTCAATTATTGCATGAGACATTTCCAGGTCGTATACTCTCTCGTTTCGGTGATCAGAATTGTCCTCCTAGATCATGTGATTTAACACCATTAGATTTCTTTTTATGAGGTTACTTGAAATCACAGGTCTATATCAACAAGCCCACAACCACCCATGCATTAAAGGAGGAGACTCAACGCTGCATCAACGAAATTCAGCCACATTTATGCATAATGGTCATGGCAAATTTCGAGACAAACGAGTGCATATGTGCATGCAAAGTTGTGGAGGCCATTTGCCCGAAGTGTTATTCCATAAATAACCCTATCCTATGTACTTTATGATTCAATAAAAAAATAACAATCAAAAGGCTAAAAACTGTGTTTTCTATTTAATTCAAATCTTGCGTTAATTTTGGAACACCTTTATATATCAATGTCGTTCATAGTTTTCTTTAGTGATTTATCTAAAAATATACATTCGCATATATAATCGATTTTTCTTTTCTCTACTAATTGATAATTTCACTTAGAAGTAATAAAATGAATTTGTAATAAATATCTGCTTAGATATATAAAACTTTGTATTGAAAAAACAATTTATCTAACTTAAAATGTAATTTATTAACAGTATTATTTAATCTTCTTATCATTTTGATGTATAAATCCTACTGTGGTTTCTTCTTAATATTGAATTTCTTAATATATTTCTTTAAATAACTGTTCAGAGAACAAAATATCTTAAGACATAATAAAAACACACTATACTTTATAACAATATCATTTTATTGCAATTAATTAATATAATTATTAAACTATTTGGTAACGAAATCTTATATCGAAACTGCAATCACTGATTAAGCGCAATAAAATGATGTCGTTACAAGTATAGCGTGTTTTTATTATTTTTAAAGTATATAGTATCACAAAGTAACGGCCCAAAGTGTTAAAAATTTAAAATATCTTTAGTTATACTTCAGCGTCATTTTAAGATAAAATGCAAGAATCAGTTCTTTTTTGGCGCACCCTCACACTAATCTCGCTCGGTCCAGTTCTTTAGAATGTGAAACGCCATCCTATCCACTGGTGACGTGCACTTCATCATGTCTTCCTTTTAACGGCACCGCGATATTTTCTGTTTAAGTAAACTTTAAGACAGGCAATTGAAACTTCACGGTTCGAAGTAAATAAATGATCGTCCGTTAGAAACACTTGAGAGGATCTCGGGTGCATTTATATCGTTCTATCGGCGAACAAAAAAACGGAACTTTCAAGTTTCGCTTGCCTTCGATGGATTGCAACCTGATACCGTGCAGGATGGCGTTTTATTTTCTGGATTTAATGTTCGAAATGCTTCACCGACTATTTATTGCATGCTTGAGACATTGTGGTTTATTTTTGTTTTACTTTCGTGCATGTCGTTATACGATAGTGTTTATATTCACTTAGAGCCTGGGAAATGCTAAAAAAGCAACTATTAGAGTAATAATTTACATTACAAAAGAATACATGTAGACTTCTACTCAAGAATACAAAAACAAATCGGGACAACAAAGCAAGGAAATATACAAATAAGTCTCTAGCAGATTTTCAAAGATAATAATAGACATGAAAATCAAGCATGTTGTTTGTCCTCTAGCAAAATAAATTACTTTTACACCTACGGGGAAAAAGAAGTAAATATGATATTTACTGCAATTTATTATTAATTTACCATCCTCAATAATTCGTATTTTCTTGTCTACAATATGTTTGAGACACAAGTAATTTTTGAGAAAGGAATCGTATTACATATATATTTAATTATCTAACATCAAATGACATGAAAAATAAATTCGATATAAGTTATATAATGTTACCAATTGTGTATTAGGTTGGTGTAAATTAAATATGGAATTTCTTGAATTAAATCTAAAATGATTTAGTCTCTAGAAAAGGCATTTTTATCCCTGGAGTTAATGAAAGTCCTTATATCTTTACTTTACTAATATGTGGTGTACAGATGCAATAAACTAATGTTAGAGATAAGTCTAGTATATGGGACGAATGCTATAAAGTTTCCCAAATTCAAGTAGTTAAGTTTCGAACTATTATTTACAGTATATAGAGATTTGTATGTTTGTTTATAAGAGGCGGATACAGCGTTTTTATTTATCATGAATCCGTTTAATATTTTGCCACTTTCGCTGCAATGCATCTACCACTGGGTAACAAAAAAAAAGTTAGTTATACAATGCGCATTCTACTAAACTATTATCACAATTTTATGTAGATGAAGAGAAACTTTGGAACATTTCTTGGAGATTTTATCTAACCATATAAGTTCCTTTGCGGTATTCGTATAATATACTCTTGTCGTCACATACGTAGCACTGGATGAATGAATGGAGTATGATTGTTTCTTATCAAATACGAAGCTAGCTTATTTCTCTGAAGAAATGCTTTAGGTGCTACCCTAGTCAACCTCTATTTATAGCTTGAAGATGATATAATACAATGAAACCCCCGCGGCAATGGTAATTGAAACCGCTGATTTTGACACACTCGCTGTTGATTTAAAAGTAAAATTCCATTCACCTTATTTCTGTTCGAAATCGTACTATTTTATACTTCGTTGAAATTTCTTCTCTAACGATATACTCGATATATCTTTTACGTTGTTGGAATTATTTAGGGTTACTTAACGTAGCCATAAAAGCAGTTTCACTACGACATTTTTAGATCTATCATGTTCTTCATGTTTCACTGAAGTTCCTTCATTTCATTGCATGTTAAAATTGACCTGATTACGGTTCTTTTAGTGTCCACATAATATTGGCCCTATTTCATCGACATCAGATTAATTTCCTCATTCCTCCATAATGTTGAC
Organism: Dermolepida albohirtum; assembly: GCA_031893035.1. Taxonomy (NCBI): domain Eukaryota; kingdom Metazoa; phylum Arthropoda; class Insecta; order Coleoptera; family Scarabaeidae; genus Dermolepida; species Dermolepida albohirtum. Next base: position 81,840 of record JAVIWB010000881.1, on the reverse strand, counting down.
CTTCATATGTATCTTTATTTGTGAAGATAGCCTTGGTTTATTCTTATTTTTCTGTCTTCTTCCTATGAAGTGTTCTTACCTTGCAGTTTTAGATCTTTCTACATTTCCTACTTCTTTCTGTTTTTGTAAAAAAATTACGAAAGGATCTAAGTTTAAATGTGGAATTTGGCGTATTTATTTGGTCAAGTTTGTGTGACTATAAAGAAAAGTAGATAACTCAACACGGCTGATCTTTAACTCCTTATCATACATCGCACAAGATCTGATTTTGCCTTCTACAGAAAGTGCATTATTACTACAAAATTAACTTATTTCGCCTATAAGATTTTGATCTTCACAGCTTCATGTATATTTATTTGTGTGGATAAATCTGATCTTAGGCAAGAACCCTTTATGGGAAAAACAAATCAGTTAGGAAGGTGACTTCCTATTTGATTTGTTTTTCCGATGAAGGGTCCTTGCCTTACAACTTTAGTACCTCTCACATGTTCTTTTCCACTTTTTATTTTTTGATTTTGCTCCCGACCTCTTCCATACTATTTCCACGAGTAGCAAAGGAAACGGTCCACTCAATTAAAATCTTTGAACGGATAAGACTAAATACAATGAGGGTCTCTACTGGTGCCCTCAATTGCAACGTTAACTACCGCACTTCATTTCGACCGTGCAACTTCCGACACCTTACACCTTAATTTGTCTTTAACTCGAGTTTCTTAGGAGTGTGATTTCCTGTACCCACGAGCCCATCCCTAAGAATCAGTGATATTAAGAACAACATAAATTTGCCTCCTGCGTTTGGATTTCTCTGTTAGAGATTTACTGACAACCTCATATTTACTGCATTCTTGTAAAAAATTGTTTAAATCAGCAACCTCTTCATCGCAGATACAATGAAAAGATTCCACTATTTATAATCCGTGTAGATGTGATTCGGATTGACGATGATTAAACTTCACTCTAGCGATGATTTTACAATGAAATCTTTAAAATTTTCGATCCTAAAACAATGGGACATGCTGTATCATGAAATAGAACTTAACGTAATATGGTGGTAATTTTGATGGAGCCTCTGGTTGATTAACTTAATCAAAACGCACACTGTACACAGAGTATGCCTTTTGACTTTCAACGGTGCAGATCGTGTGCTGAATTTGTTTCGGACGGGTATTTTGCCGTAGTTTTCCAGGTGCGACACCATTTAATTATCTGCTGATGATGAGTACTTAGTTGTCAAAATCGTATACAGAATACGAAAATTAATGTGGAAAGGGGTTATATATCAACCTCCAGTGATTTACCATAATATGTCGTTTTAACAGAATAAGTTTTCTCCCAATGTTTCTTGCAATTTTTCTTAATTCGTGTCTTCATATGGTATATGTACAGTCTGCTCTCTTGAAAAAAGGTTTTCCTAGAAATTTCTCCTAGAGGTTCATAAGGCTTTGTACAGTAAAACTTATTTTTATATATTTTTGAGTCAAGTCTTCGTTTTATGCATTCTATTTTATAAATACTACATCAATCATACGTGTAATAACTATATTTTAATATATTTAGTGGCTATATACAAAGATGCATCTTCAATGACAGCAACTTCTTAATAAATATAGAAAATTTCTTGTCAATTTTAATAATTTTATAGCATTCGTTCGTTGGATCCAAGATAATATATCTACAGTATTTTTCAATTTTTGACCCATCCATATACATAATCACACGTTTTGTCATTTTCCCTTTTAAGGACTTATATAATTAGACATTTTGTAAGTGGTTGCCGTGGTGCGAAAAAATACCAATAGAGAGATCTTGAGTATTCGAAGAAATAGACAAAGTTCCTTATAAATTCAGTAAATACACATAAGTACATATATAGGTAGGTTCATCATCCTACATTATATTTCTAAAAGCATCTATCAAAGGTGAAATTAATTTTCCAAACCAATCATTAACAATTAAAACACAGACAAACTAATGAGAAAAGACTGCTGAAGATATACAATATTTGAATCCTTCGCGTTTTAATATTTTAAAATGCAATGGTTCGCTTTAATTGCAACAAGTAACGTAGAGTTTTGCTTTTAAAAATTTTGTCAAGTTGGAGGTATTTATTAAACGCTGTTTCATTTAGGATGCAACAATAAGTAATTCCGGATCTGATATGTTCTAATATATTTGGAGTATATGAACTGTGTGTGTTGTCTGTAAATTCTTTAGCAGTTTTACTTAAATTTCCTTAAAATTATTAAATCTTTATTGTTGCTCTAGATATCGAACCTATATCAAAGTTCACTCATACATATATACTTCTCAAACTAACATTGCAGTTTGATCGAGAAAGATATTCCATTTGCATCATTAATTCTTCACCTATATTACAATCTGGGATTGCCTTGTTATTCACAAGTTTAAATTCTGATCTCGTTAGAGTACACAAGTGGCTGGTATCTCGTGTCATTTCAATAAAAAGATTTGCAACAATTGAATTAATCTCACATATCGCATAATATTGCTGAACGCCTCTTACGAACTTAAAAACGCAAAATTTCATATGCACCAACCAAATAAATCATCATTTTTAGTAGAAGTATCTGAATTTAAAACACAATCTTAACATTTTTTCACTTGTATTTCTCTTATCAAAAATACACTAGACTACGAAAGATTAAGCTTTTCGTAGTTTGGCTGGCATGTCATTTGTATTATAACTTCATAGTTTTGTAGTTCGTTTTATATTGGGTCTGGGAAAAAGTATAGATGGCATTGGTTGCCGATAACAGATGACCTTCCGAACGTTAGTTTGAGCGTAAGTGGTTGGAAAGTTATTCGCACTTGAAAATGGAGAAGAATAATGAGAAATTTCGCTATATTCTGCAATATTATTATGATAAGGGGAAGAACGCTGCGCAGGCTTGTGATAAAATTTGTGCTGTGTACGGTGACTTTATCGAAATCTGTTGCGCGGAAATGGTTCGCTCGCTTTCGTTCTGGAAATTTCAATGTGAAAGATGAGTCACGCTCCGGTCGTCCAATCACTGAAAAATCTGATGAAATTCTTGAAAAAGTCCAACAAGATAAGCATATCAGCAGTGTCGATATTGGCATGGAGCTAGGCATTGACACAAAACTGTTTTGAACCATTTACACAAAGCTGGTTACAAAAAAAAGCTTAATGGGTTCCTCATGAGTTGAGCGTGAAAAACATGATGGACCGAATTAACATCTGCGATGCGCTTTTCGAGCCGTTTCTGAAACGTTTAATAACCGGAGATGAAAAATGGATTACGTACGATAATCGGAAGCGTAAAAGATCGTGGATAAAGGATGGTGAGCCGTTACAAGCGTTCGCTAAGCCAACATTGACGCCAAAAAAAGTGATGCTGTGTGTATGGTGGGACTGGAGGGGAATCGTCCACTACGAGCTACTTCCAACTGGTCAGACGATTGATTCTCAACTCTACTGTGCACAACTAGAGAGATTACGCCAGGCGATTGAAAGAAAACGGCCCGAATTGATTAATAGGAAAGGTGTTGTCTTCCATCATGACAACGCCCGACCACACACTTCTTTGATGACCCGTCAAAAATTGAGAGAGTTTGGTTGGGAAGTTTTGATGCACCCACCTTACAGTCCGGATATAGCACCCTCTGACTATCATCTGTTTCGATCTCTGCAGAACTCTCTCAATGGAATTAAGTTGGTTTCAAAAGAAGCCTGTGAAAACTACTTGATTCAGTTTTTCGACCAGAAACCACAGAAGTTTTTCACCGATGGGATCATGGATCTACCAAAAAAATGGCGAAACATTGTCGATAATAATGGAGCATATTCGGTTTAAATGAATTCGTCCACGCGCCATGCTGGGACCAGTTGAATTTTACTGAAAAAACGCCACGAACTTTTTCCCAGACCCAATATAATACACTTTCTTTAACTAAACTATTCACCATGTTTAGCAACTCTTAAATATTATTACAAAAACCAATCGAAAAAGTAGAAACAAAAAATTCTGAAAGAATACTTTAGGGAAATAAACAACAACACTACTTGCATTTAAAACGAAAAATTTTCCTTCTAGTCTTATTACTTTCGAAATACCTGGAGACTTGTATGTATGTTATATACATGTGAACATGAAACACATCCACCATTTTAACAACAAGAAATTAAAGTGTATTATACACAGTTTTCCATTAATTAACATACATTGCATGCACTTATATGTTACTAATAGAGATGCCTATAAGATTGTTTTTTATCAAAGAAATCTCAGTGCTAGCGCAGAATTCCATCTGAAGTGGCAAAACAAAAAACTAAAAGAAAATTTAAAAAATCCTCCGATCAAAAAGGCAGAGATGCAACGGGTGAGTACTAAATATTATCTATTCTCTTTGTGCTATCTAGATGTCCGCCGGGTTATAAATCCGTCCAGGCAAAGTGCGTTAATGAGAATGAATGCGAATGGTATCCATGCATTAACGGGGGTATTTGCAAAGACTATGAACCACCACTTCGGTATGAGTGTATATGTCCTAAAGATTTTACCGGGGGACACTGCGAACTTACTAGGTCAGCACTGAGGGCGTCCAGGGCCTTCGTAATAGCCATTATAGTCTGTTTGATTATACTGTTGGGTAAGTATTATCTTACAGTTGCTGAAGACCCTCTGAACGAAGCGAGGCTATTGAATATGTACATTAGAGGTCTACATTTTGAGGATAGCGTCTTGAATAGGCGTTATCGCGTAATGTATTTAGTTGGAAAATAGTTTGAACTTCTGTATCTGCGAAAATATGGGCAATACAAAACACAATACATTTAAATTTAATGCCTACAATTAATAAATCGTTAACAGTATAAATCCACATAAATCTCATAAGTTAAATAATCTATGAGGTCGTAAAATTGTATTTATAATATTTATACCATAAAATATGAAAGTACAAATGAAAGTAAGCTTTTCTCAGCAATACTCCCTCCTTAATTTTACATTATAGAACGAAGAATACCTCCAGATTCTCATCTTTGTTTAAGTGGTCTTCATTTTTCAAATAGCACCATGGAAAGAAAACCTAAACCAAGAAGTGTTGGTTATATAGGAAATTTAAAAAATTTAACTGTTTCTTGAAATCGATATGCTGTAAAATCTTTCCTCATAAATATCCATATTGGTCGTGACAATGTAGCTAACTGAAACCTTGGAACAAAGAAAGACTATTGTTGATGAGATAATGGTTAAGAGGCGTTTCGCATATTGAAAGCTCATCAGTTAACCTGAATAACATCAACGAATCGTTCATTCGAAGAGGATAAACGATGTATCGACCCGATACTGGGTAGTGAAAAATTACTATACTTCCATCTATCAAACTGAATTAAAACTGTATTACGTACTGTGAAGGTACTTGCCTTGTAAATGAATGGCTACACGTCCATTACAGTACGAAAACACGACAAATGTTTTGCAGGATAGATGTCGAATCGTTAAATAATTCTTCATCGAAACTATCTTTTTTTTCCTTAAACTTCGAAGAAGGGAAACACTTGAGGAATTATCCTATTGTCAACGGAAACTACTACTACTTTTCCTTAATATCCTTCTTTAAAAAATTCTATCGGTTCTTCCTTTATGTCTCTTACGGCTATTTGAAGGATGGATATTGCAGAGACTATATTTAGCTCAGTAACTCCAAATTACTTGTGCTCATAATGATTGTTCTTCATAAATAAGTAATTTTCAATATCGTTATTACTAGACAGATTCGTGTGGTTAATACAGTTTGAATCTTTTTTCTTATTTTCAGCTCTAAAAAGACTTTGTATGGATGGAATTACATTTCATGCAACACGCATATTTTAACCTCTTTTTTCTTAACGAAAACGACCGCCGTTCTCCACCTCAACTTCCATCCCTTATCGGCCAGACCTGCTTCCCTGCGACGTTGATCTCTTACCGACAATAAAACAGCAGTTAAGAGGTCAACCTTTTGATAACTTCGACTTCCTAAATATGTTCCAGAACTGGAAAACGCCAGGACCAGTGCATAGCTGCACAAGCAGACTACTTCGAATGTAGCCTCTGCAAAAAAAAGCACTAGAAAATGCGAGTAAATCCATTTAAATAGAAGAAAATAAAATTGTCAACCGTCGATTTGAATTTGAATTGATTTATAGATTTACCAAAGAAACTCCTTTTTTTTGTAACAAATAGATGGCATATGTGTGCTTTGTTTCCTTTTGTAATATTCATAGAAAACTGTATCAGTACATTTTCTAGCATAGGAAAGAATAGGTATATCACCTTTCCTACTTTGAAGCATGTAATAGTCGGGATAACTTACATTCTCTGTTCATTTGGGTACATATTGTCGAATAATTACGTAACTATAACGAAGAATCTGCACAATATTGTACACGTATGCATATATACATATAAAGCTGTACATTATAGGGTATATAATGTAACCCAATCTCCTCTTAGCTAGCACGCAAGCATTATTCCTTCGCGCCGGCTACAATGTGCATCCATATACACACATTAAATTTACATGAAATAGTGCAGGATCGAGGTGTTTTTCCCAAATGAACCCATATTTCAGACCTCAAAAGGCACGTGCAAACTACTAAATTACGGGATTGTTATTGCGATTCTGCGTGAAAAATGTACCGCTTTCGATAGCGTAATATGTATACATTGGGGTACATCCACTGATGTACGTATTGCATTTAATTCACGCGATATCACAGCATGCATATATGATTAATTGGTTAACAGCAACAACAGCAGCACCTCTATTAGGTGCTTTTGTTTTATTCAAAACAAGTCAAATTTGCGGGTAATTGGTTTTCGTGTCGCATCGAAACTTTAATTGCACAGATTTGAATTTAATTCATCGTTTGAAGAGTCGAATTTCGATAAATAGTATCGGTAAAACGTGCCAGGTAATTGCAACGGTGTAAATTGATCCAATTTAAACGTCGACGCATTTGAAACCTTTAGGTACACATTGGTACTTCTTTTGTAAAATGAATTAATTAAAAATTAAACCGACGGAGTATAGGTACTGTTCTTGTGAGAATTTAAAGAGATTTTCAACAAGCCAATTCCACTGGTAACATATGAAGGTATTCATCAATAGTAATCACTACACAATAAATGACAAATACAGGACGTAATGTTTGGAATTGATTTTTCTGAAGCTTTTACGTCAAGACAATAAAGTGGCTATGGCGACAGACTACAAAGAGAAATTTGGAAAATTTTTATCCATTTGTTTTTAGAAATGATAGAAGATACATGCTAGTTTTATAATAATACCAAACCTAGAAGGTATGTTGCACAACAGATACATGGCGGCTAGCGATCTTCAACGATTGTCCAAATGCATCGAAGCCAACGGAAAATATATTGAAAAATAATAACTTGACTTTATTTTGAATCTCGTGGGTTTGTTCGAGACGCTTTTGTAGGTATCTAAAAAGGCTAATTGGCACTAGAAACGTATAATTGTTGAACTGTGTTTAGAAATAGACCTACAAATTGTACAATCATGAATAATCAAAAAAAAACAATTATTGCCTTTATTGCTTATAATATTACACATAGTTAAGAACAGTTCTATATAATATTCCGAAATCTTATCCAAAACGTTAAAAATATACATACGAAAATTAGTCTTCAGCAAAACAACTGGCTGCTTAATTATATGTATAACCGAAACTTCGATACAGATCATTGAGATAATGAGCAACCAATATTTATGTACCACTAGTAGATATGAGAACACTTGAGCGTGAAAAAGTTTCCCAAAAGTAGATATAATAATAATATATTTATTTGCCCAATAGAATACATAACATTCCAACTATAAGGCAAAGTTAGATATAAAAATACATAACAATGCTTCATTCAGACATCCAGAACGAAGAATACCCTCTACTACTTTCTTTTAACTGATTAAGAACGGCACTGTACGGGTAGAGAACAGCAACAGAATTGATAAACAACAGCTCTGAACTGATAACGAACTACCTTAAATTGGCAATAAACATTTTCGGAAATTTACTTGTTCAGTAGCTTCTTGGAAACTGTTAGAAACAGTTCTTTAGCAGCTTAAAGTTGTTCTATATCAATTAAAAGATCTGGAATCTTGTCATGGACAGACCGATAGTGTCCTTCAACAGCGAAGGGTAGTATACGCAGATGACTTAATTATCATAACCCAAGGAAAATACAATACTACCGTCAGGGATAAAATGCAACCGAGTTTGAACTTGACGGGAACATGGGCTATCAATGAGAGCTTCAGTATTAACCTACATAAAACGATTATAATTTCTTCCACACACTGGAGAAAACTTCAGGCATTAGAACCTCCAATGAACTCCAAGGACCGGAATCGACAATTTCGGTGTGTGGAGTACGAGAAGTATTTCGGGATAACCTGGGACTTATCTGGAATCAACATGTTGACAGAATATCCTTCAAATTAACTCTCAGTTATGCACCGCTGATATGGTGTATGAAGACACTGTCACCTGCAGTAATAGCAAATATTAAGCAAGATACAAAGACTTGCTTGCCCTGACATTACGTGAGTAATGACAAATATCCCGACCACAGCGATGAAAGCTGTTCTAGACCTTCTTTTACTTTACTTTGTGATAAGGGTGGAAGCAAGAATGGGCTTACGCATACTGAAAAATACTCTGAGCAAAGTTGTAGTCACATCAAATCACATATTGCCTCTTGCTATGCTAAAAGATCACATGGTAGACAAACACGCTTTTAACCTCCCTTTTGATGTAATAATGCCTGAACAATATAAATGGGAACAAAAGTGCTCCGGTGTGATACATCGTGAGCGGCTCTGGTATATAGACGCTTCTAAAATCGAGGATGGCACCGTCGGTATTTCAGGTAGAGGTTTATGCAATTCTGAAATGTGCGGAAGAAATTAATATGAGGGCTTACTACCATAAGCGAATCCACATTTTTACAATTAGTCAAGCTGCACTAGGAGCTTTCAGGAGACTTAAGACTAGTCCAGGCTAGTATAGTAATGTTGTGAGAAATTCGGAGAACTGACGTGGTGGAATGTAATGGATACCAGAACACTGGGGGGTCGCAAGAAAAGAAAAGGCTGATGAGCTTGTCGGAAAGAGGTCAGCCTCATTATATATTGAACCAGAACATATACTAGGACTAAGGTTCAACATAGCACATACTGCGGGAACAGACCCAAGCATGAACATGACAATGAGATTGCTTCCATTTGAAAGAAACCAATAAAAGAATACCTTATTGGCCACGCGCCCATTAGACATTTTCTGAAAAAAATTTGGCAAATATAATAGAGATCTGAAATGCATAGTGTGCAATATTACTCCAGAAACGGTCAACTAGATCTTTCAAGAATGTAAGACATTGGATCACAATAGGCAAGCCATCTGTGGGCAACCTAATGTAAACCTGGCAACAGATAGCAGTTGACCTAGCCTAGATCTGTACAGATTAGTACAGAGGGCATGCATATTATATTGAATGCAGTAGATACATTGAAGGATTGAAGACTCCACAATAATTCAATAATGCTGCAGTGCTTCTTGAACTGCGAAGGACCTCCAGAAAACAATAAAAGATGGCGATCATTTTAATAATTTATGGTGGAAAAGTGGGCTGAAACCAGATCGCGAAATTGGTGGAAAAACTCCAAAAGATGAAAAATAGGCGAAACTGTTCTTGAGGGAACAATCGTCCAAGTTCACTAGGAAGCTATTGAGTAGGAATGCTATTAGAATAGTGATGGGCCTACTAATAGCCAACTTTAATTTCAACAAACATAAGCAATATAAACTTAAACGGGAATCCATACAGGAAAACCGCTCTCAATGCTACTAAATCTAGAAAATCAATGGGGTCAGAAAAACACTCAAGTGAGAAGCATGAGGACCACAATGGACTATTTAATCTAATTTTAATCTAATCAACTTAATTTATGAATTTGAAAATTGCATTATCCCAAAAAAAAAAACTGAATTCGATTTTAACTGTTATTCAAACTAAAATTGCATAAAATATCTTTTCTACTATTCGACCTACTAAATCTCGAGAGATTTCATATAGAATAATATATTCAGTAGTAACACGTAGGTAGAATATTTAAATAATAAATTCTATTTTCTACAGTTTCGGCATTTTGACTGTTTTAGACATGTTACGTGCAATATACATGATAGAAAGTATAAATTAATTAATATCTTATCCTGAACCAAATTAATATTGATAAGCCTCCAATATTCAATTCACAGGGGCTTCAACAATACGAATTGGTTTATCTTTGATTCTTGCACCGTTCTAATTCGATTTGGATGCTTGCGAACACGAATAATATTATATATATAGAGCATGGGAAAAGCGAAATTCTGCATGCAAAATAGATCTGGTCTGAGCTTCTATGTACTTTTATACAATCGAAAGCATACACCACTAATATGCCTTATCTTTTTCCATGTGTTCCAGTTCTAGTATTAGTGTTTGTCGTATACAATAGAAGAAGGGAAGCTCACATCAAGTACCCCGGTCCTGACGACGATGTCCGCGAAAATATCATCAACTACGACGACGAAGGTGGCGGCGAGGACGACATGACCGCGTTCGATATCACGCCCTTACAGATTCCGATCGGTGGACCACTACCTGAACTAGCGCCTCCGAAGATAGGATGTAAGTAGTTATTTTTTTCCTTCTATTCACATACGCTGCAATTTTCGTATGTATATTCATTTAATATTTAATTATTCGAGCGTTGATATTTCAAAATTTTTAATATTTAAATAGCATCGAAATTTTGTTTATATTTATTACTTAATACCCATTAAATTTTGCGCAATATGTAACAAAACAAGACGAGACTTTGCCATTGTTAAAACCCACAGAACTTCACAAATAAAGCTATTTGAAAATTAACTCGCAGGTTTGAAATATAGTGAATTTTAATACTTTTAATACAGGCTCCCATCTTGATTCATTAATATCTGATTTTTTCACTTCGAGCATTTATTTTTCTGTCGAATTCAACAGTTAAAAAACTTTAGATTTTCTGAATCAAACGTAATTTGCCAAGGTGCCCAGGGTGCATTATTAAAGTGTAGGCTTTCTCGTCCACTATCCATTATAGTTACTTCTTCCAAATGTTGCGGTGGTTTTCTGCTTACTTTTGACATTATGTTGATAATCTAACTGAATAATTAACGAAACATCAAAAGTAAACAGATAGCCACGGCACTTCTAGGTGACTTACCTACGAGATGCATCGTTATTTAACTTTTATTACAAATATTGTATTTATTTATTTATTTTCATTTATTTTTATTTATATTTAGTCCAACAGAATTTCTTCCATTAATAGGACAAAACCAATCATACATACACACAAATGTGTTCGAGGAGAACAAAAAGTAAATATAAAATTTCCTAAATCATAACTAAACTTAATAATTCTTTACGTGTCAGTACCTGACTAAAGAAAAAAATATATATAAAAGTACAGAAACAAGCAGAGAAAAAATGAAAACAATTTCCCCTACTTGTCCTCAATTGTTAGTCTGAGTAATGCTCCCATGGAGACATTATGAATGTTTCCTGCACAAAATATTTTATTAAAATTACTCCACATTACATATAGAAGCGACTTTAGTATTACATTAGTAATTAGTAAATAACATTACGAAAATATAGTATGATAACGAACCGACAATCGAGGAATGTGAAAATTCAATTCTTGAAGGAAGGACAATCGACGTCATTATTATTTTTTTTTCTTTGTTTCTGTACTTTTATATGTATTTTTTTTCTTTAGTCCAGTACTTATATGTAAAGAATTATTATGTTTAGTTATTATTTAGGAAATTTTATATTTGCTTTTTGTTCTTCTTGAACATTTGTATGTGTGTAATTGATTTTGTCCTGTTAATGGAAGAAATTCTGTTGGGCAAAATATAAATATGAATAAATAAATAAATTATGTAAAAGTTTATATAAAAATATTAAACCAGAAGAAATGCGTCTGTCTTCTAGCGAGGTGACATCCTCCTGTACTGGATAAAATCCATTAACATCAACTCGAAAGGAGAGATATTTTAAAAATTGTCATTGCACAGCTCCCAAAATGTTTTTATGGGCATGATAATAAGAATACCATACCAAAATCACATACCATCAATCGCATACCAAAATGTATTACTAATAATTAATAATTATTATAAAAGCCACATAATGGGCGTCCAAATTTTTATGAGTAAACTGTATATTAATTAAAATATAATAAAAAAGGGCCAAATTTAAAAACGATGTGAAGTTTTTTTTTTGATCACTGAAGGTTGATATATAACCGCTTGCCACATTAATTGTCGTATTCTGTATACGTATTTCGACAACTAAGTTGTCATCATCAGCAGATAATTAAACAGCATCGCACCTGGAAAACTACGGCGAAAAATACCCGTACGAAAACAAACTCCGTACGCGATCTGTACCGTTGAGAACCAAAATGTACACTAGTGTATAATTTGGTTCTGTTTAATTATCTGCTGATGATCACAACTTAGTTGTCGAAATACGTATACAGAATACGAAAATTAATGTGGCAAGGGGTTATATATCAACCTTCAGTGATCAAGTTAATCAACCACAGTCTCCATCAAAATTACCGATGTGAAGTGATAGAAAAGAAAGAAAATGATGAGTTCTGGGCTAACTATTAGGCCACAATAATAATAATAAAAAAATTGCAATAAAAAAAACAGAACGTGTGGAAAGCTGAATGAAAAATTGTTAGCAGAAATAAAATAACAAAATTATTGTCCTAATTTAAATAGTCAGATTTCTTAAGGCTTTGAATACAACGTAATCGATTGCATATGCCGTAATAAAAAATATAAGTAATAAAGGGAATAGGGAATAAAATATACTAAGGTTACTCAAATAAAGCAGGTATTGAACGATACTTGGTGTAGTTTCATGTGTATGTATGTCGCACTGGACGGGGTGTTGTATTTCGTGATCGCGAGATATGTACATCGAACACTACATATGTTCTGAAGTGGGGAGATATGTTAGAAAAGAGAGTTTCTAAAAGATCGAGCCATTTAAATGAATCAGTGGGATGAACGGCAAGCATCGTCTCAATTGACTTAACTAATCACGATGCAGGAAAAGCACACCAAATATTTGAGTTAATTAAGAGGCGTCAGAGGTTGTGACAACATTATAAATAACATCATTAAAAGCTTAGTTATAAAGAGCGCTTAAAATGTTTTATCAAACAACTGACTTCGAATGTAATTGATATATAATAAAGCTTATAAAGTAATAAGGTAACACTGAATATAATTACTACATAGATAGATAATTTGGCAGAATAATAAATATGTATTCTAGGATAACAGAGATTAAAGTTTGGAACGTTATGGTAAATAGGAATTAGATAAAATAGAATGAATATTAAATGTAAGTGGGATATTAAAGAGAATATTCCACGAAATTGCCTACGTTTTTACAAACGTTCATTCTTGTAAGAAGGGACGTTGGTTTTATGAGCAATAACTGAACAACGCAAACGTTAGCTTTTGGTAATAATTTTCGTGTTTTAGATCGAATCGTATTTAAATTAAAATACAATTTAAAAACATTTTAAAAAAATTATTAAATATGCGAAGCGTAACATTTGAATCGATGAGAGAACTAAGTCTCAAATTGTCGATTTATATCATCTCCATGCTTCGTTACTTTAGAATTAAGTATCCTTTCCTGTAGGTTACTTTCTAACCGCTTTCTTGTATTAATTTTAATGATAGTTATTTCAAACAAAATATAAAAGTCTGTAAGAAATTATAGATTTAGTTTCCGTTACGTATACGATTATGAAAATATTTAAGCAAATTCTGCATCTCAAAATACACCATCAGGTAAAACTATAATACTGATGAGCGACATAGATTTTTAAAGGGCTAGCCAATAATGCCAAACTTGCTAACATTTTCATTCATAAAGTCTAGAAGTTATTACGAAAATACTATTAACTAGATGCTATAAGACAAATGACTAATAAATAAGAAATTATAAAAGGGAAAAGAAAGAATAATATTACACTATACATATGTATAGTTACATCCAAGCTTTCATGTTGGATTACTATTTAAACTGTAAACAGACTCTAAGGACTTAATGCTCTTTTAGATAGCTTAAGTTTACCTGCAGAGTTGTTCCAAAAGAACTGATTCAAAATCACAATGTATTCATAATCAAATTTGCTCCATCTTGTTGAAACATTAAACTATTTCGTTCAAACAGCGCTGATTCTCTTTATTTAGACACCAAATCATTAAAACAACCATCGTATAGTCTTCGAAGAGAGCGATGTAATGCCGAATCGCCTTCGAAAAGCACGTTGCACCGTAACAAAATGTAATATGGTTATCATCTATGACACGGATAACGGCAAGACGATGTAAAAATTCCTCCAGAACGCATAGTAGCATATCACAAATCTATATTACAAAGGGTGCTTGTTGCATACGTGCATAGTAGCTGTCGCGCCATGTCTATGGGCTCAGTTATTCATTAGCAGTGAGAGTGTAAAGTGCTTGCGATGGCACCGTGGTCACGAAATGAGATAAGGGCAGTTTTGCGTTGTAGTTTCGTGCGTGGTTTAAACATAAACCAGTGCTTCGAAGAAATGATTCTTGCAGTAAGTGATTTTTGTCCACATCTCACAACGATATTCAGGCGGTATAGGAAATTCCAAAGGGGAAATTTAACTGTGGAGAGTGCTGAGAGGCCGGGAAGGCCACGAACGTCCGTTACGGAGAAAAACTTTACTACTGTGAGGAAAATGCTTAGCGAAGTCAGGCGAGTGACCTACCAACAGATAGAGAGTACTTCAGGCCTAAATGCACCAGCAATTCGTTCGATTCTGCATGATCATTTGCACGTGAAGAAGCTTTCTTTTCTCTGGGTGCCGCATCGACTGACTAAAGAGCAGATAACACGACGTGTGACTTGGTCCCGGGAGATGCTAGAAAAGTTTAATAAGGGACAATCTCGGTATGTGAACAACATCGTCACAGGTGACGAGACTTGGCTGTACTATTACGATGTGCTGACCAAAGCTCAAAACAAAGGTTGCGTCGTTGATGAAGAGAACACACCCGTAGTTATCAGAAAATCCCGATCTGTAAAGAAGAAAATGATAGCAGTATTTTTCAAATCGAGCGAAATTGTGGAACGCGTCGTTTTGGACACATAGAAGACAGTCACAGCTAAGTGGTATACTGAACAGTGCCTGCCTGAAGTCATTGAATCTATGAAGAACCTGCGGCCAAAGTCAAGAATGGACACCTGGTTCTTCCGTCACGATAATGCTCCAGCTCACCACGCCAAAGCCTACACCGAATATTTGACCACAACGGGATTGAAACTTTTCGAGCATCCTCCCTAAAGTCCAGATCTTGCTCCCTGCGTCTTTACACTGTTCCCGCATGTGAAAATGAAGCTAAAAGGCAGGCGGTTTTCCAGTGATGAGGACCTTCTGCGGGCTTGGGACAACGAGTGTGCTTTACTCCCTAGTGAAACTTGGCAGAACTGGTTTAAAGATTAGTTTCGGAGAATGGAGAGGTGTATTGAATGTAGAGGAAATTAAATAAACAAAACTGTATTGCAAAACTTTCCGAGTACCCTTTGTATTGGGTAATAAGAGAACACAAACTTTATCTTTTACACATCTCCATAAGAAGAAATCGCATACAGTAAGATCTGGGGATCTTGCAAGCCAAACACAAAAAACAAGATCTTGATTTCCTTTCTGACTAATCCATCGCTGTGGCACTTCTTTATTCGAAAATGTTTCAATCATCAGATGCTCTACCTTGTTCAATAATAAATTGATCTGAAATTATTTCAAATTTCGCTCAACCATAACACGGATTCTTTTTACACAAATACTCTCTCTCGAAATAATTCTCGTATAGTCGGAGAGAGCGGTGTAATGTAGAATCGTCTTCAAAAAACACGTTGCACAGTAACAACCGAATTTGCTGCGCGAATTCAAGGACCCAGAAATCTTTTGCTGTCGACTTACTATTTCGTGATCAATAAGGTTGATATATAACCCCTTTCCACATTAACTTTTGTAAATTCTGTATACGCATTTCGACAACCAAGTTGTCATCATCAGCAGATAATTTCAAAGTGTCGCACCTGGTAAAACACGGCGAAAAACAACCGCACGAAAATCAAACTCCGTACGCGATCCACACCGTTCAAAACCAAGATGTACACTCAGTGTACATCTTGTGTGTGACACTTTGAAATTATCTGCTGATGATGACAACTTGGTTGTCGAAATGCGTATACAGAATTTACAAAAGTTAATGTGGAAAGGGGTTATATATCAACCTTATTGATCAAGTCAATCAACCACAGGCTCCATCAAATTCAATTACTATTTCGTATGTAGAGAAACGACTGACTGGCCTTATAAGAATAACATATCCACAGCGCTCGAGTGTCAGCCATCAGAATCTTACAAACTCCCTCGTCCGAATTGTCACAGTCTATGATATACTTAGTATTGCGTTATGAAATTGGTTCATTTATTGGAATAATATATATATATATATATATATTGCTAAGGTGAATGTAACAAATAAAATATTCAGGATTATAGTACTTGTATTAATTATTTATTTACTTATTAAGAAAGTATGATCAAATTCACTGTAATTTTCTTAACTTTGACAATCCCTGCAAGGATTTTGAGGCATTGTATGCTTATTATGCAGGCGATATCTTGTCAGGAAGCACACAGGACAACTACACACATATATCTAGAATGGCATGTGTGCGTTTGATCTTCCCATCATATATAATTCAACCTAATCTCAGGGCATAATGGTTCACGCGCGCCCTAATCTATTAGAATTTAGTTAACTGCAAATACGACGTGACACGGAATGCTATCTGGCGGTAATTAGACTAAGATTGGAATAAGTAAATTGGAACTATTGGTTCAACGGTGTTACAGTAGTGTTATTGGGATTATTTTAGAGAAAAGCGTTTCTTATTACGTAACTGTTAAATTGCCGAGATTATTCCAAATTTACGGCCTCGAAAGTGTTTAGAATTTAATGGAATCGATTCCGCGTTTAGTTAATAAGTTAGTTTCTATAACAAAAACTAAAAGCATTTAGAATTTAAAACCTCTCTTTTACTACGTTGTAAACATTCGCATTAGCTCAACATTTCATCGAAAATATGTATTTACACTATAATGCGATAACTGAAATACGTTTTTTAATTATCATGTGCCCATTACGAGGGTAGCCGTTTATATTTTGCGAACTGGCAACACTGTTAGTGTTGCCTCCGATATAATTATTGCATCGTGAAGTTAGTTATTTTTGACAATATATTTACCTTGACAGTTTTATTATCCTGTCGCTATTTCTATTGTTGACAGTAACTTGAAAATTTTTAAAATTTTATGTCAGCGAAAAAATGGAATTAACTCGCGAACATTTTCGTCCAATTATCTTTCACAACTTTCGGCGTGGATTATCTCAACAAGAATGTATCGATTAGCTGAATTCTTTATATGGCGATGAAGCTCCATCAGAAACTACAGTATATCGTTGGTATAGTGAATTCAAACTTGGACGGCGTTCTTTAGACGATGAATTGCGTGAAGGTCATCCAACAAATGTTGTTGTGTCGGAAAACATTAATGCAGTGTCTGAATTGATAGTGCAAAACCATCCTGTGACATATCGCGAGATCGAGGCATCTCTAGGCATTAGTAACACCAGCGTGCATAAGATCCTACATGAACATTTATCCGTTAAGAAGCTAGGTTCACGTGGGGTACCACATAATTTTACAACCGCTCAAAAAAGGACTCGGGTCGATTGGTGCCAAGAAATGCACAAAAAATACAATGACGGTGTTTCAAACAATATTTATAAAGTCGTCACAGGTGATGATCTATACGTATGAGCCCGATAGTAAACAGCAGTCGACTGTGTGGGTATTCCAAGATGAGCCAAAACCAACAAAAGCTGTTCGCGTTCGAAGCACATCAAAACAAATGGTCGCCAGTTTCTTCGAAAAAACCGGTTACGTTGCAACCGCGCCTTTAGAGAGTTGTAGAACGGTCAATTCCGAATGGTACACAACTATTTGTTTGCGAAAAGTTTTTGAAGAAATAAGGAAAACAAACCGAAAGCGACAGATCATTCTCCACCACGACAATGCGAACTCTCATAGGTCGGTTCAAACAGTTGGATATTTGACCGGGCAAAACATTGAGTTGATGAGCCATCCACTGTACAGCCCTGATCTAGTACCCTGTGATTCCTTTTTGTTCCCACACGTTGAAAATAAATTTTGTGGTCAACGGTTTTGTACGCCGGATGAGGCAGTTGAGGCATTCAGAACTCATATTTTGGCGATACCGCCTTCACAGTGGCGGCAATGCTTTTCGGATTGGTTTAAACGAATGCAAAAGTGCATTGATTTTCAAGGAGAATATTTTGAAAAGCAATAAAATTATTTTCGATAATAAAAATTTTTTTTTGTTTGCTATTTCCGAAATATAAGCGGTTACCAAATCACCAAAGATCTTCTATTCCACAACAAAACAAATTCTTAGGAGCCAAGATTTATGTTAAATAATATAATACAAAAACGTAACTTTTAAATAAATAATGCTTTTTCTCCCTACAGTTAGGATGATAATTCTATAGATTATGTGCGACCCGTGTAAAACTATAAATTAATTATATTTAACAAAATGATATAAAATACAAAATAAAAGAAAGAAACAATTTGCCAATAATTTTATTTTCGCATTATTCATTCAGTAGAATTACTAATTATGATTTAATTTCAATGAGATAGAATTTACTGAATATTTTTAAAACAAATTTGTACATTTATAATTTAATATTTATTTTTAATTTTAACAGTTAATATTTGTTGCATATTTATACGTCCTTTGGTAGTAGTCATGTATTATATATGTACATATGCGAAACAAATTATTTTATAATTCACATAGCAATATTTTATTCATCTATTTAGTTGTTCCAATAGTTCCAACAAGTAAGTTTATTAAAATTCCATAATTTATTATGCGATTTCAATTGCTTGTATGTTGAGCAAACTAATGGGTAGCCCTGAAAATGCGTGTACATACAGTCGGCCATAAAATTGAGTGAATATTATCCAGCGAAAACCAATTATTAAATTATTTTCTTTCAAAGCTTTTATGCATACTACTTTCATGTAAATGTATCTGGAAGTATTAGTCGCTTATTGTATCTGCTATTGACTATAATATTTATGAATAGGTTGCTAATAAAATAAAAATTTTCGGCATATCGTGTATTTACCTGAACAAAATTAAGTGGACACTTCGAGGTAACGTGAAGTTTGTCATTTTCGACAATATATTTACCTTGACAGTTTTATTATCCGGTCGCTATTTCTATTGTTGACAGTAACTTGAAAATTTTATGTCAGCGAAAAAATGGAATTAACTCGCGAACATAACTTTCGGCGTGGATTATCTCAACAAGAATGCATCGACGAGCTGAATTCTTTATATGGTGATGACGGACCATCGAAAGCTACAGTATGTCGTTGGTATAGTGAATTCAAACTTGGACGGCGTTGTTTGGACGATGAACTTCGTGAAGGTCGTCCCACAAATGTTGTTGTGTTGGAAAACATTACTGCATTAATGTTTTCCAACACAACAACATTAGTGTGTGTCAGAATTTATAATGCAAGACCGTGATGTGACATACCGTGAGATCGAGGCATGTCTAGGTAATAGTAACACCAACGTGCATAAGATCCTGCATGAACATTTAACCGTTAAGAAGCTATGTTCATGTTGGGTACCACATAATTTGACAACCGCTCAAAAAAGGACTCGCGTCGATTGGTGCCAAGAAATGCACAAAAAATACAATGACGGTACTTCAAAAAACATTTATAAAATCGTCACAGGCGATGAATCGTTGATCTATACGTATCAGCCCGATAGTAAGCAGCGGTCGATTGTGTGGGTATTCTAAAATGAGCCAAAACCAACAAAAGTTGTTCGCACTGGAAGCACATGTGTATTTTATCGTTTTCGGGATGATGTTGTCTTTACCGGGTGCTTTACCTAATTTGAACATTCCGATTAGATTATAATCTACTGTACCTACATCCTAAATCACTTTCCACCTTCTACTTTTCAAGTAATTAAAATTAAATCCATTTGTTTCGCTGCCAAGTAGTACCCAAAGTGACATTAATGTACGTGAAGGAAATTATGGCGAACTTTTTAAACTTTACATTCACTTACCTTCCTTCTTTCCGGGAAATCATAAATTATCCAAATTAGAAAAGCGTAAATTTTAATTAACTTTTTTTTATATCTTCCTGTGATTTTCCACGACAACTTCGATCGTAGTAAACTAGAAGAAATATCCATGAGAAGAAAACATTCAACGAAAACGAAAGTTCTATCTACTTCTTTCAAAAGAAAGTTTAAAATGAGATTTCATCCTCTTTCTCTGCGGAGCGTGGTAACTTTCTGACATAATAATTCTACGAAACAAATTTTACTGCTTGTACATGGTACAATTAAAGATACGACAAAGAAGAGAACGAACAAGAAAAAAAAGAACTGAAGAGAAAGGTTCACGACCCCTCCACCGCCCGCTTTCAATTTACTTCATCCCGCGACACTCCCTGCGAACAGTGAAGTGAGGTCGCTTGCTAATGGTTGTATTACGTATATCTTTTTCCTCACTATACACGACGAAAGAAAGAGATCGAGCAAGCGTACACGTGAAAGTAAAATAGCACACAAATGGAACAAAAAGTAAAAGTGAAAATAATCAAAACTCAATTAAAACTTTCAGAAATCTAAAGTTACTCCCCGATGGAGGTATTTCATTTTAGATTCTGTGTATGTGAAAAACGTGGTTTTACAAACATTAACGAGTTAATTTTGTTATTTACATTTTCCAAAGAGTCAAATTCTGCGGCTACTTCATCGATATACAAGAGAGTCTGACGTGGTATGAGAAGTTTAGCGGAAATCTATTGAATTAGTGAAGAAAATAATAAAGTACGTGGAGGAAATCGTTACAAAGTTGTAAAGATTCAATCTTTGATTTTATGAAGTTCTTAATTACGAATTATTTCATAGTGAGTGTATTGGTTTTTGTTATAAATGAGAAAGAAAGCATCAGGAAAACAAAATCTGGAAAACAGAAATTAATCAAAAGTTAAATGTTAATTCCGTTCGGTTACTTAACAATATGAAAAAGAAGTTGAGGGATTCATTTGTCAATGAAGAAACATTTTGTAATAATACTGGGCTAAATATATGATACTAAAGGCTGTTTCAAATAGCGCGGTTTTTTTAAGAATAAATAAAATATACGAGGGTAGTTTAACAAGTAATGAGAATGGTAAAGAAAAACGAATTTTTTAAATACAAAATAATTTTTATTTTTCAATATATTCTCCTAAAAGAGCAATACATTTATTCCAACAGTGCTCCAATGCCCTTATGCCATCTCTAAAATGCGATTCCGGAAGGCTTGAAAAATACTCTTTTACGAAAATGATAAGCTCGTCGTTACACGAAAATTTCTTTCCACCTAGTGCCGTTTTCAGTTTTGGAAAAAGGTGGAAGTCGAAAGGGGCTACATCCGGCGAATAAGGCGCATGCGATACTAATTGGAAATGCAACTGTCTTGGTGAAACAGAATCTTTTTCTTTGCCATTCCTGGCCGTTTAGCCCGAATCTCAACCTTTAATTTTTATAGAAGTTCTGCATAATATCGTCAGTTTATTGTGGCACTTTTCTGAAGGTAATCAATGAGCAAAATGCCCTTCGAATCCCAAAAAATTGATGCCATCACCTTGTTTGCCGATAAAGTGGTTTTCGCTTTCTTTGGAGGTGCAGAACCACGTTCTAACCATTGTTTCGACTGTTGTTTAGTTTCGGGTGTACTGTAGTTAAAATGTGGTGTACGCGTTCTGTTGAAATGTTTACCATGTCTGCTATCTCTCTCACTTTGAGTCGTCGATCTTGCGTAATAATATTATAGATTTTTATAATCATTTCCTTACAAGTCACGATTTTAGGTGCTCCAGAGCGCGCTTCATCAACACAGCTTGTTCTACCACGTTTAAATTCATTTACCCATCTACTTATTGTGGCGGATAATGGTGCAGATTCACCTAATATTTCCCTTAATTACGAAGTATTTAATCACCGCACGATACTCTGCTTTTTCCATTTTAACAAAACGACGTGTTACTTCTTTTTCAATCAGCTGTCAAAAATAAACTAATCAACCGATTTATTTAAATATCGGAAAGCAAACATATAAATAGGCAACCTAAATTACAGTGCATTTGTTTTACCAATTAGAGCGCCACCTATGTGTCATTCTCACTACTTGTCAAACTATCCTCGTAGACGACGCACTGAATTTGTCTGAGTATGTGGGCATTTAAAAAGTTTGATGCATGACATTTACAAAAATGGCTTCGTACACGTTACAACAACGCGTTCAAATTGTTGAATTATTTTATAAAAATCAGCGTTCTGTGAAAAGAGTTTTTAGAAAATTACTTTAATTTTCTGGTTGATATAATCGTTCATCTGAAAGCACTATTGGTCGAATTACACATTAAATGGAATTTAGAAGAACACCCTATTAAGCCACTGTATTGGCAAAACAGACTAATCAGACTAATTATTCTTGCTGCTTTAATCCTATTTACACAGTGTTTCTAATTAAGTTTATATATATTTATGTCAAGTTCCCATTAAAATTTAAATTATATTTTCTATATTGTTGCTTGGAGTTTTTATTTGACAATCCTGTAACAGTTTATAGTATTTTCATACTTTAAATAGCTAAAGATAATTTTAATGGAGTCTGTCGTTGATTAACTAAATCACTGAAGACCAATATATAACCGTTGAAAGCCAAAGCGCACACTGAGTGTGTGTTTTGATTTTCAACAGTACAGATCATATGCGGAATTTGTTTTCGTACGGGTATTTTGCCATAGTTTTCTAGGTGCAATACTGTTTAATTATCTGCTGATTATGATAACTTAGTTGTCGAAATACGTATACAGAATACGAAAATTAATGTGGAAAGAGGTTATATATCGACCTTCAATGATTAAATACCTAAAAATCAAACTTTACTTTTTAAATAATATTTTCACTAATTTGTATTTATTTTCTTCGATGTGATATTGTATTTCTCAGTATATAAATTTAAACCAAAACATGTTGCATAAGATTTATGGAGGCCGGAAAATTCTAGTTGGATGAGAAAGAAGCAAGCTTAGTGATTGAGGCATATTGTGCGTATAACTGACAAACAGAACTTAATCACTGAAAGTTGATATATAACCCCTGTCCACATTAATTTTAAACACACTAAACAGTGTAGCACCTGGAAAACCACGACAAAATACCTGTACGAAACAAATGCCGCACACGATCTGTACCGTTGAAAGCCAAAACGCACACTACAGTGTGCGGAATTTGTTTCATACGGATATTTTGCCGTAGTTTTCCAGGTGCAACACTGTTTAATTATCTGCTGATTATGACAACTTAGTTGTCGAAATACATATACAGAATACGAAAATTAATGTGGAAAGGGGTTATATAATGGCCTTCAGTGATTAAATACCTATACAAATCAAACAAAATAATATCGTATTTTCACTAATTTGTATTTATCTTCTTCGATGTAATATTGTATTTCTCAATATTTAAATTTTAACCAAAACTTTCTTACAGTAACAAAATTAAATCTTTTGATTAGTAACTGTGGATATTTCATCGTACAAAAACTTATGTTTAAAATTACGCTCACTTTCATAAAGTTTCCGTTTTCATTAAATAAAAGAAATATAATCATAAAAAGAAACGCTGTAACACAAACGAATGTCCATTATTAATGTATTTTCAAGCTAAATTGCAGAGAAACTATAAATTTAGGTTTAGCAACTGTTTTCTAAATTTTAATTATGATCCCAACGCTGTCCAACCATAAATAACACCACAATGGCCACACTATTACACGTTTAAAATCGAGTCGCCTATATTGAAACCGTAGATTACGTGTCCCTTGAGCAACGCCAACTATAAAATACTAAAAACGGCAATCTCGACGTCATTATCGATAACCGCCAGTGATTTGTAGGTCATTTCTGTTGAGTATTATAGGATAAATTTTTCCATTTATTAAAAAAACGCACGCCGAGGTAATATATCGACTCAACCAGTGAAGCACGTATATTTGAACTAAATGAATTTGTCAGAGAAATACACTTGTACTTGTTTATTGTAACCTAATATGGCAATTGTTCAACGATTGTTTTCAATTTGGAAACCTCGATTTCCTGTTTAATTTCCTCTTTAGGTAAATAAATTGGACAATATATACCAGGTGTACAGGAAAGTCATTACCGGTTTTTCTAGCAGATGTCGCTAGGCTTAAGTATGCAATGTTATAATTTCATACATAGGTCATTTTATTCTACTGACATCAAGCTTCAATGGCATACATGTTATATTTTGCGAAAGTAATACCGACATAGATGTATACCTCATTGAAAATGTCGAGTTTCGTGCCTGAAAAAGTGAATTTTCGGCACGCATTACTTTTCTTATTAAATCAAAAGAGAAAAGCCGCAGAATGTCATCGTTTGCTAGTAGAAACTTACGGTGAGCATGCTCCAACCATAAAAACATGTGAAGCGTGGTTTCGACAATTCAAAAGTGGTGATTTCGATATGCACGAAAAAAGAAAGATCTTGTAGACCGAAAAAGTTTGAAGATGCGAAACTGCAAGACTTATTGGATGAAGACCCAACCCAAACTCAAAAAAATCGGCGGAAGCGTTAAATGTATCCCATGAAATTATTAGCGACCGATTACGAGCAATGGAAAAAAACCCAAAAAATGGGAAAATGGGTGCTACATCAATTGAATGACAGGCAAATGGAAAATCGAAAAATCGTCTGCGAAATGCTGCTTTAAAGATATGATCGAAAGTCATGTCTGCATCGCATCGACTGAAACTGGTTTTCGGTGCAACAAACAGTAGCAGTAGTTGAGCCCTGAAGATGTCCCATATGAGTGGGTACGAAACGTCTGCAGTTATACCAGCGACGCTCTTCTAGCCCGGAAGCCCAGAAGAAGATAGTATGGACCATGACCGCGGAAGTGTACGTACCAGATTGCCTATTGAGAGTATTTCGACAACGCTTATTCGGAGGGATAGGTATACGAGGGTAGTTTGACAAATAGTGAGAATGGAAAAGAAAGATGAATTTTTTAGATACAAAATAATTTTTATTTTTCAATATGTTCTCCTAAAAGAGCAATACATTTATTCCAACGGTGCTCCAATGCCCTTATGCCATCTCTAAAATGCGATTCCGGAAGGCTTGCAAAATACTCATTTACGAAAATAATAAACTCGTCATTAGACGAAAATTTCTTTCCTCCTAGTGCCGTTTTCAATTTTAGAAAAAGGTGGAAGTTGGAAGGCGCTGGATCCGGCGAATAAGGCGAATGCGGTACTAATGCAACTCGTGGATTTTGGACATCGCAACTAACTGTGCTAGTATGCGATGGAGCGTTGTCTTGGTGAAACAGAATCATTTTCTTTGCCATTCCTGGCCGTTCAGCACAAATCTCAACATTTAATTTTTGTAGAAGTTCTGCATAATATTGTCCGCTTATTGTGGCACCTTCCTGAAGGTAATCAATGAGCAAAATGCTCTTTGAATCCTAAAAAATTGATGCCATCACCTTGTTTGCCGAATAAATGGTTCTCGCTTTCTTTGGAGGTGCAGAACCACGTTTTAACCATTGTTTCGACTGTTGTTTAGTTTCGAGTGTACTGCAGTGTATCCAAGTTTCATTGCAAGTAACAAATCGTCTACAAAAATCAACCGAATTCCGCTTATAAAGGTCCAAACTCTCATTGGAAATGCGCAAACGAGTGAACTTTTGATCAATCGTAAGCAATCGCGGCACCCATCTTGCCGAAAGCTTGGAAAGGCCCAATTCTTTCGTTAAAATGTGTATGCGTTCTGTTGAAATGTTTACCATGTCTGCTATCTCTCTCACTTTGAATCGTCAATCTTACGTAATAATATTATGGATTTTTATAATCATTACCTTAAAAGTCACGATTTCATCAACACAGCTTGTTCTACCACGTTTAAATTCATTTACCCATCTACTTATTGTGGCGGATGATGGAGCAGATTCACCTAATGTTTCCCGTAACTCATCTTTTATTTCAGTAGCTTTCATACCCTTAATTACGAAGTATTTAATCACCGCACAATACTCTGCTTTTTCCATTTTAACAAAACGACGTATTGCTTCTTCTTCAATCAGCTGTCAAAAATAAACTAATCAACCGATTTATCTAAATATCGGAATGTAAACATATAAATAGGCAGCCTAAATTACAGTGCATTTGTTTTACCAATTGGAGCGCCACCTATGTGTCATTCTCACTACTTATGAAACTATCCTCGTATAGCATCAAATTAGATGTTTTTAAAGATGAGGGAATAAATTTAGATCATTCAGTCAATATTTTCTGGTTTATTGAACAATTCCTATGGACGAGCACCCATTAGTTTTAACAGGGTATAATAAACAATGTTCGATCAAAATAGGAATTGTTCAATAAACCAGAAAATATTGACTAAATTATCTAAAATTATTAATACTATTTATTGGATCAAGGAAAAAATTCCGAAAATGTATACAAAATAGGCTGTGATGCTGCTCCACTATCAGAGTTAATTAATTGTTTTAATATTTATAAATAAAAATGCCTTCGTAACGATTCCCTAAGGTCCTTACGTTACATACGTTTTTAAGTATCTTTACATAAGATGATGTTACATTATGTCCTGTTTCCAAGACGTATATTTTAATATTGTTTTTTTACTGTTTACTCATTGTATTTTGTTAAATTGAGGAAAAACTCCATAATCACACTGAAGAAGAAGCTTTGCAATTTCATGGAAACCAAAATTTAGTGCGTAGACTTAAAGGGATGTAGTTCTGTAAATTTACATAAGTATACCCACGTGATTATTGTGCAACGTTGTGATCACCCGATGGGGATATCTAACTTTACAGACACTTGCTCATCTAAGATTAGATGCATTCAATAATAATCTGAAAGAAATACTTTCTAGTTTTGGAATACTCCTCAGAGTGAATTAATTTCACTCTCTACATTTCCGATATTCCTCAACTTTATTCAAATAAAATACCTTGTATATATATTTCGGGTGCACTGCGCACATCTTCAGTAGCAACTAGTTTCTGAGGCACACATCTTCACCAGCAACTAGTTATTACTAAAAATGTGCTCATTGTACACAAAAAGTACAACTGCTTTTTAAAATTAAAACTTATTTATTGAAAAAGTAAGACGTTTTTATTTGAATAATTTATTGGTTTTTTATAAATGCTCAACTACTTTATAGTGTTTCTCTAATTTGTGTTTGCTATTCCTCAGAATGTTAATTTTTAGTGTGAATAGTACCTCAAATGCTGCTTCTCTAAAGTTTAAGACCTTGCTTAGATTTCGGGAAGATAATAAACAAGTTTAATCACGGACTGACTTCTGTCTAAAGAACTTGTTTATCTGTAAGTTGGAACTAATCGTTCCTTTTTTAGAGAATATGAAAAATGGAAATGGGTGTTACAGACCCAATACATTATCTGTAAAAGTTTCATTAAACATCTATTCAAATACGATAATAAAATACTTCTCGCGAAAGAATACATAACAAGTATAATAAGAACAAATCTTAAAACAAAGTATTGACTACGAAACGAGAAAGTTGTAAACTAGCGACTGGAAAAAGTAAACTAGGACAAAGACGGTGGGGAAAAGAAACTGGAAGAAATTAGAGCTAGAAAGGATCTACAGAATTATGTAAAAGAGAAAGAAAGTTATTAGCATAATTTATTCCGGAAACTTCTCTTTAAATTAAAATACATAATTATATCGATTTAATGCACACTTCATGTGCAATCGCATTATGAAACGGATCAGAATCACCTTTACGTACTCCCTCTTTCCTAATTTCAGACTTTTAAATATATGCAACCTGGTTAGTAAATATGCAGCAAAAATTCAGAAGGCGCTTCCTCGACCTATAGGCTATTTTTTTAAGAGCTTGAGAACTTAAAATAATAAAGCAAGACAGAAATATTGTTGCAATGAATTTTTTTTTATAATCTGGTAGATAATTTCATGGCATTTATTTTTAAATATGATTTCTGTCATATGTCCGCCGCGGCTAGTTACATAGTCCATTCGATCAGTCCAATTTTTGACTACTTTTTGCAATAAATCTGGCCGTATGGCGGCAATGGTGGCTTGAATATTGGCTTCCAGTGCTTCAAGAGTTGCTGGTTTGTCGACATAAACCAATGACTTAACACAGCCCCATAAAAAGTAATCCAGAGGCGTTAAATCGCACGAACGAGAAGACTAGTGTACAGGACTACTTCTGGAAATATGTAAAGTTGCCACCAAATTGATTTTGCAATAAATCGATTGTTGTTGTGAATGCTGTATGGCAAGTTGCGCCGTCTTGTTGGAACCAAATGTCGTCGATGTTTAGCTGAAATATTTTTGGAAACAATAATTCAGTCAGCATGGCTCGATAGCGCTCACCATTCACCGTAACGGCAGCTCCTTCCTCATTTCGAAAAAAATAAGGACAGACGATGCTGCCAGCGTGTAAACCGTACCAAACAGTCAATTTTAATAGATGTAATAGTGATTACTTAACGGCTTGAGAATTGTCTTCGCTCCAAATTCGGCAATTTTGCTTACTGACATAGCTATTTAACCAGAAATAAGCTTCATCACTAAACACAATTCTTTGATAAAAATGCTCATCTTTGGCCAGTTTCATGTGAGCCCAATCACCAAAAATGCGACGCAAACGATAGTCGTTTCGCTTCAATTCTTGCACGAGCTGTATTTTATACGCACGTAAGCCAAAATCCTTACGTAAAATTTTCCACGTAGTCAAAGGACAAAGGCCAACAAGTTAAAACGACGATGAATAGACATTTTGGCGTCTTCTTCAATACTTCGCTCTACAGCAGCAATATTCTCTTCGGTACGCACATTTCTTTATCTTGTTGATGGTTTTGAATCGAGAAGAGTAAAATTAGTGCGAAAACGATCAATAACTGCACGAATTGCTTGCTCACTAGGCCGATTATGTTGACCGTAAAATGGACGAAGTACTCTATGAATTTCGCGAACAGATTTATCTTTTTCAAAGTAAATTTCCACAATTTGGAAGCGTTGTTCTGGCGTTAAACGATTCATGATGACTAGCCAAACCTTACTGAACAGAAATATCAACACAGTTTGACATTATCAGCTGTCAAACCATAGTTATCGATATTGATAGTTCTCATGCAGTTTAAAAAACACCCATTATTTTAAGATTTTTTTCTCCTTGCAGGATTTTCAAAAAGATGCTTTGTCTCGAAGATACAAGGCAATAAAAGTTTGAAATTAAAGTTATAAATGCATCCTAAGTAAAAATACGATGTACCGCACTGGACCTACCGAATACAAGAAATTTGTTTTCATGTTAACGACATTCCAATTAAAAACAATTATTTCCAGTCACACGAAGTTAATACAGATGTCGAAAACACTATTAGTATAATTGTAGATTTCATAAGTTATTGTTTGCGTTTCCATAATGTCTTGTCATTTTCTGTCTTTGGAAGTTGTCAAAATATGAAGATCGCTGGATTGATTGAGGACCTCACTCATGCTTGATCTCATTTAAATTTTTTCTTCTGGAGGCATTTGAAAACCTTATTGTACACTTTTTAAATATTTTCGAGATTTGAAAAATCAGATAACTGATGGGTGGGACACAATAAGAAGTAACTGACGTCTGTGATGTTTTTGAAAGACTTCGACAATCATCGAGAAAAAGATTGAATACATACATCCTATTTGGTAACAATTATTTTTAGAACTTAACTAACTATAGTGTTCTGCCCTGGCCCTATCAAATACAAAAAATTAACAGAAATTTGTTTTCATGTTTTTTATAATATTCCGGTTAGAAATGACGAATATTATTTACACCTTTAGTTTAACCGTAGGTTCTAAGACGTAGGTTAAATACATTGTGTCTTGTCATTTTCTCTCTTTGGAAGTTGTCAAAATATGAAGATCGCTGAATAATCAGACCCTCAAACTTAAACCGCTTGGACTATTTTCTATGATTCCATTTGAAGATATTAATGTACGCTATTTCAGTAGATAATTTCTGAGTGTAAAGCAATAGGAAACAACGCCAGTGGGTTTTGAAAGAGTTCAGCAGTCAATGAGGAGAAGTTTGTATGCATGCAATCTATTCGATAGTAGGCATTTTCAGCAGTTTTTATGAATTAAGAATTTTTTTCGTACTAGTAAGTAATAAATTATTGCTTTATTTTCAAAAAGTTTTACCACCCTGTATTTTAAAAATAAAACTACATTCTGAAAATAATCCGAGAATAAAAAGATCTTAAAACGGCTCAAAAAATAACATCGTGAATTTTTGCCGCGTATTTAGTAAACATCCTGTATATTAAGTGCAAATTTAATTCCTATTTATACAATAAAATATTGACAGATCACGCCACCGTCGTTAATTTCAAATTTATTGCAACTGTAAATAATCTGGAATTTGTTATTACGTGTGTATGTGTTTCATAAACGCAGATATTTAGAGCCAACACCAAATTTAGTCGTTTGTACGTTGATTTACATGTATTTTATATATTAAAATATATTTACCAAAATATTTTATCGGCAAACACTTTATTTTGGTTTATCAACGATAATTTGTTATTTTTGTTGTTAATTGCTCTCAGTGACAAACGCCAACTAAAATTATAGTTTAAATAAATGCATCGTGTAAAAAGTTTCAATCTATCGATTGTGGTGAACCACATACAAACAAAAAAATAGTAACGGAAAAATATATGCGTTTTCAGCTCATAGTAAACTAACTGGATTCTATAAAAGGTTTTTTTATTGGACCACATCGAATCAGTTCATAACTTTAATGCCTCTCATTATCACTTATAACTTTAATAACGTAAGTTTTGTAATTTTCCTTGCCTTCTTTACTTGCAACTCCTAACCAATTATTGATTATTCTTCCTCAGCAGTTAAAAGTAATCGAAGTGTATACCGTCACCGAAACAATAATCTCTCACGTATTGATTCATTTAAGGGTCGTAATATAAATTAAGATTATTTACCACAAGTTGTAACAATTAAATAAGACATATTTACAAACATATCGAATAAAGTAATGATAAACGAAAGATTACAATAGATCTTCCTTTACTCGAATCGACATTTTCATCTTGAAAAACTGCGTTGGATGTCTACCGAATTCACCTTCCTAAGAACAACGCGGTCGGTTAAATATCCTTAACTTATTCGAAACGGATCCATTTAATCAGACTATTAATTTTGCGGACGAAGGAAAAGCTACAAAAAGTTAGAGCGAGGCTGTACGAGAGGTGAAGGACCACAAGAATGCTTTTCGAAATCAAAAAATTACGAATAATCAACACTGACTGTAACTTTGCTGTGATATACCGACCATCCGTTTTCGGTCGATTTCGGCTAAAGTTGGGCAACCTCAAAGTAAAACCCGGGATTGACTATCTAATCGGCCAGTACAAATTTTTAATGGATTCAGCCTCGAATATCAAAATAAACCATGAGTTGCAACCGTGACACTTTGATCTTCGTTGGTCGCGGTTTTTACTCTCCCGTCCACTGATTGCAGAGTTTTTTGGTGTCGGGATTGCATTGGGTAAAATTTTGACCAGTTTTTTCGTCCAAATTCGAAAGAAATTTATTGTTTGGTGTTGCTCTTTCTTCATGTTTTCCGTTATTTCGACCATAATCTCAAAAACTTATATCTAAAAAACTATAAACGTAGTCGAAATTAAATTTACAACATACCCTACGCAATTGAGCAAATGAATTTAGATACATTAGTGATAGTGCGTATGTCTTGTCATCTTTGGGGCAGAAAGGAATTCTTATACCTTATCTAACTAGCAGCAAAACTACAAATCAATATTTTGGAAAAGAAACATTATTTTCTAGTTCGTTTGGATTATTCCTGGCATTTTTGTATCAATTCACTACTCTTATCTTGAAAGGTCTTCTTTCATTGCGTCGAACTATCTTTTCCTCGGCAATTTTCTCTTTCTCCTTTTTCTCGAATCAAAACCGTCTTTGTATTCCTCCAATTCTTACATCTATGGCATTTTTGCAACGTGTTCGAATCACCTATCTCTCAATATAAAATATAAGTTATCTCACTTTATCGTTTGTTTATCTCATTCACAAATTCACTATTATTTTAAACCCTCATAATTTATCTTTCTCAAACCCTTAATTTAAGTTTATTACCATGGCCTACATTAATTACTATTAATTTTATTGATCCTCGAAACAAAAAAGCAGTAACGCAGTTGATTTACCTTTACGAACATTATATCCAATGACGAGATGATGGATGAAGAGATTCACAATGGAAAAAGCAGTACAACTAAATACAATCAAGTAACACTACCAACGACTTTATTCTACAGTTCCTATAAATTAGTGAAACTGGCGAGGAAAAAGAAAAGGAAAGGAAGAGGATCTAGGAAAGTTTAAATGAACTGATTTGAAGAAGTAGTGCTAGAAGAGAAAATACATTCACCAAAATAAAGACGTAGAAGAAAGATGTATAATGAATCACGACACCTAAATATTAAACAAAATATTATTAAAATTGTATGGAAAAAGCAGAGAATAGAGGAATTGCAACTCTCAATTTATGGACTCGTATTAATAAAAACTATATTTCTAAGTATACCTTTTATTATGGGTGATGCTACAAGGGTAAGTTGGAAAATCCATGGAATGAAATTAAAAAAAAGAAGTTTGCAGTTTGAAATTGCATTTATTTCTCAATATAATCATTTTCCATTTTCATACATTTGGGCTAGCAGATAATTCACTTAATAAAAATCAGAACTCTCAAGATAGTTAAAGGAAGCACCTACTGCTACTTTAACATCATTATCTATTGAAAACTTCTGACAGACAAGGTATTTTTCTAGGCAAGGGAAAATGTAGTAATCTGAGTTTGTTAAATCTGGTAAGCAACAAAGCGAACCCTAATTCATTAACTTTTGCCAACACTTGTGTGGGGCTGTGCATTACCTTGATTTTTTCTTTCTAAATCGAGACGATTTTCATTAGTTTTTTTGCTTTAATTTATCTAAAAAACTCGCCTAATATACGCCTGTCTTTTGGAAAGTAATCAACAAGAAGAATACCTTAAATCGATCATCCACCAATTTTTTTAAGGAAAACGAACCACAATGCAGTCACTGTTTAAATTGTGGTTTTGTCTTGAGTGTAAAGTGATGAATTCAAATCTTATCTGTTCTGATAAATCATGAGAACTCTCTTGTTTTTTCAGAACGCTACAAACATTCGTTTTGCATTGGCACCAGTTTTTCATAAACACTAAGTAGTCGGATCGATTTTTCATAGCCAATTCTTCAGTAAAAATGTATGTTACGTATTGTTTAGAGATGTTTAAGTTTTCTGTTGTCTCATACGTTTTTAAAAACGACGATTCCTTAATACCATAACTTGCACTTTTTCAATAATTTTTGGTATAGTGGAAGATTTCATACGTGCATTACGTTATATAGTATACCTTTAACAGTTGTACGACAACATTTGAACCCACAAACCCATTTGTCAATAATAGAAAATAAAATAGAAGAGTGCTTTAGAGCATCCTACGTCTCCTTATGAATATATATAGTGCTGATCAGCCTTTCAAGAAGTAAAAAAGCTCTATGAGATTCATCATAAGAAAATTAATAAACATAGCTATCTGCAATTTGACAATTGACGTTGTTGAGGAAACAACTTGTCGGTGCACCACAAAAAACAGCCTGAAGCTGCTCTATCTGTTCGATATTTCACGAACTTTTCAACACACCCTCGTAATTAAATTTTATTGTTGATATATGTACTATATTTTCATAACTGGGACTAAACATCTAAAACGAAACTTCGAATTTAGGAAAAGAATAAATCAAGACATAAGAGGAAAATCTAAATCCCATTTTTTGTTATTCTAGTGTTGCCTATAACATTTTAGTGCATTCTGCACTGTTGCATAACTTATGTCCAATAAGGTAAAAATGTTCGTTCTACTTTCACTATAAATTATTAATTCTTTGCGTGATGTTCCGTTAGAATTGACGAATCCTTTTCTCATACCTCGACATATTCGGAAAAATACCTCAAATCCCAACTCCCTCAAAACGTGACATCCTTCTAACTAAATGTAATTTCTCCTTCCTCTTTAATTTGATGGCGTGGCGCTCGTGCCCCGTCCGACCCGACATAGAATATTAAAGGCTCACACTCGCGGTATTTCGAAATGAAAACGAGACGATCCTTCTGAAAAAGCTCTCTGATTGAAATGTTAAAATATTCTTCCCGATCGGTGGTCCGCGTCCGCTCCAACTACATCGTCGTTTCCGTTTTTCCTTCTTCACCTGCGACTGCCTCTTGTACAGGACTCCCATATATTTTAATTAAATGGAATATTAGAAGGTAACGCGATCCGAAGTTTTCCAAAACAGATACGGAAGACTACGCCCACTCTTGACGAAGTTTCGAGACCGGTAATAAAGTGATGTAGTCGAAAGTTGAAGTTGAATAATAAATATTCAAGTTTCGAAGGGTTTACTTTGTAGGAAAATACTAAATACAAGGAATTTTTCATTAGTTACTAAAAAATACTGATCAATACTCTTATTATAAGGCTATACCTTTATAATGGAAGTGCGTTACTATGGAGATAACAGCCAGTGCGTTCGTAAACGAAAAATAAACTGTGTGAAAAGAACGTCTAGAGTCTAACACAGAAAAAATTCTTAAAATGAATTTATATAAGCATGTAATATTTGAAAACAAGGAGAAAACTTACAACATAACTTCTTCGAAATGTGCGATAGTTCAAACTACAAAACGTCTGATGGCTCTTATAAAAAACAGCTAGGTTAAAAAAGACAAAATGTAGAATAATAATTCACCTTGATAACTAGAACTTTGAGAAAATATCTTGTTGACGTCTGTTAGCTCATATAATAAACAACTACGTAACAAAAACAAAGTAAGGAATAATATTTCGCCTTGACAATTCCAACTGTACTATGTTGCAATCTATGATATTATTTGTTTTGAATAACAATTTATTTCTTTTACTCAAAAGTACCGGGTGGGCCATTTAAAAGTTTAAATTCAAAAATGCAATCAAACAAAAACGGTTTGAAATTTTGCCAAATTTACTTTCTTGTTGTGAAGTACAATTGTTCCGGTTAGAGATGGAATATTATTTCATTCATATGGCTGCCGCGGCTGGCCTCACAGTACCCCATTCGATCGGACCAATTTTCGAGCACTTTTTCGGGTTTATGGGGTCGTATCTCGGCAATAACATCACGAATGTTGGTTTTCAAATGCTCAATTGTCTTTGGTTTGTCGGCATAACACTTGTCTTTAACGGCGCCCCACAGGAAATAGTCCAACGGTGTCAAATCGCAGCTTCTTGGCGGCTAATTGACATCGCCATTTCGGTTAATTAAACGACCATCAAACGTTTGACGCAATAAATCGATTGTGGCCTGAGATGTGTGGCAAGGTGCACCATCCTGTTGAAACCAAATATCGTTCACACCAATACCATGAAGAGCGGGCACAAAAAAATCGGTTATCATGGTGCGATATGTGTCTCCATTGACCGTAGTGGTTGCGCCCTCCTCATTTTCATAGAAATATGGGCCAATGATGCCCCCGCTCCACAAGCCGCACCAAACAGTCACTCGTAATGAGTGCATTGGCTTCTGTAAGACTACCTGTGGGTTTTCTGAGCCTCAAATACGGCAATTTTGCTTATTAACGTACCCATCAAGATGAAAATGAGCTTCATCCGAAAAGATGATTTTTTTGGCAAAATCGACATCATCGTACAGTTACTCGTTAGCCCATCTAGCGAAGCGAAAACGAAGCGGATAGTCATGCGGCTTCAACTCTTGAACCAATTGAACTTTGTAAGGCGTCATACCAAGATCTTTTCGCAAAATTCGACGTAAACTGGTGCGTGAAATGTTCAATTCTTGAGAACGATGACGAGTTGATGGTGACGGATTCTCACGCACACTCTCAACCACAGCTTCGATATTTTCGGGTGTACGCACTGTACGAGCACGCTCACGTCTTGGCGCATCAACAATGAAACCAATTTCACGAACTTTAGCAATAAACTTGCATATACCGGGCATTGTTGGTCCTTCTCTGCGACTAAATTTTATACGACATTTTCGTGCAATTTCGACCAATTATCTTTGTTTTGTCAATAAATTTCCAATAAATCCCAACGTTGCTCAAGCGTAAATCGATTCATTTCGTTCATTGGAGATAATATAGTGAATTTTGTGACAGAATAGAATAACATAAGTATTGCCAATTTTGAAATAACCGGTGGTTCAAATTTAAACTGATAGATGGCCCATCCGTTATGTATACACATAAGTAATAAAAAATCATTTAAGGTCGAGTTTTCCTGCATTACGTAATAAAACCTTTAACTACTTTTTAGTTTATAACTTTCTCTCACCAATATCGTGTCCAAGTGAATGCAATGTGCTGCTAGTTTGAATTTTATAATTTTAATTTGCATCCACCTGATTAAGCCATTCTATCGCGAAGCAATTATTACAATAATGAATTTTTTAATCTCAGCTATCTATTCGTTTATTATGATGTTAACTATTTTGTTGTCCATCGTATTAATAATAATGTTATAATTGGCTTATTAATTAGATAAACTTTTAAAACTTCAAGAAAAGATTCAAAAGAATTCAAATCCGTGTCAGGAAGAATATATACAAACAAATTTCAAGGAGTTAAAGAGCATTTGCGAATTATATAATCAATGGGGAGGTGCCTAAAGTCTGAAAAGATATCCTGTCAGATAGTGCTACAAGAAGACGGCCCCCAGTCAAACCAAAAAGTGAAGTAAATGGCGAACATTGCTTTTTTAATATTGAAATAGGTTTCTGAATAACTAGTAGACTTTCTTCGTTCTTTACGTTTAATCAGGAATTATTTCTACCAAACCGAGTATTATAATTATAATTTTATCTTTTATACTTAGATTAGCGAAGATCTAACGAATTTAAACCTGTAATAAATATTGATTATCCAGTTAGTACGGGTATTACACTGTTCGAACGATAAATCTAAAAATGCTCCAATAGTTTTTACACTAAACAGTCTTGTTTTATTATAAAGTACCTTTCATGTTGTACGTAAAAGTGTCCCAAGGTGATACATAAAAGACGTCAAAAAACACCATGATATTTCATATTCTTTTTTTCCTTTTACAATTGCTCGCATGTCGAGAGATAGAAAGAGCTTCTAATGGGGCGAGGAAAAGTGGACGCCACAATTACTGCAGCACTTTTCCCTCTTACTTCGTAATTATAAGCGAGCCGGAGATGCAGTTAGAGCTGTGCGCTAGGAGCGCATTCTAAAGGGTTTTCATTTTTAACGGTTCCAGTGTATTACATAGAAGCTAATGCGGCTTTTCTAAAATGTCGGTATCGTTCTATCTTGCTTAACGCTAAAAGTTAATTGCTATCTCTAGAAAAATGCATTTTTAACAGAAAATATTCGAAGAATAAATGATCAAATTAAAAACGTCGAAAACATTTTTCAAAAAGGGTCGCTTATTTTCATAAAAAATGAATGGTTGCATTATACGAGATTATATACGCAATAAAGTCAGAAATGTCATTGGGATAATCCAGTATTGTTAATTAAAAGTATAATCAAGAGTGCCCGTTAGAGAAAATTTGTCTTAGAATTTTTCAAATAAACTTAATCCTCCGTTTGGCACATGGGTCCAGCCAGACCTTTTTCGATTTCAATTGTAATTTAAATGTACTTCTAGTTAAGCTAGCGTCTTTAAATTTCATGATTTTTCTTAAAATATTATTGGCAATCTTCCCTAAAAATTGGGAAGAAATTTCTCATATAAGTTGATAATTACATGGATATCTTGATATACGTAGCACATTCGTATCTTATGTGGTCTGTCCGGACCCTTATGTATTTTATATGTAAATGTATAAAATACGATTCAATTTGAACATTTCATCTCGCTTTTTTTTACGTTTTCTTGGTAATGTTTCATTCAAACTGCTTTTCATTTACTCTAAGCATTGTACGCACACATAAACGTAAGTATCTACGGGCACAAACTTATATGTAACGTTGAAAGCATTTCATGCGAAATTCTGTAATTATTTGTTTTATTAAAAATGAGTGATGAATTGGAATTTACTTATAATACGCGACCACTATATGTATTTTCGCTATATTGGATTTCTCAATAAGGACATAATTTTGTATTTAAATAAAATTCAGAATAATTGAGATATTATTTATTCCAAGTGCAGTACACACGTTACATTTAACTATTGAATTCGATCTCATTCATATGACCACCGCGAGCATGTTTGCAGCAATCGATTCTTTGGAGAAAATTTTCCACCACTCTTCACACTTATCGGTGGGACCGTTGACAATTTCGCGTTCGATATTGTCCCTGAGCTCCTCTAACGCTGTTGGATTATTCGCATAAACCAACGACTTAAAGTAATCCCATAAAAAGAAATCCAACGGCGTTAAATCGCATGAGCAAGGTGGCTATTTGATCTAACCATTTCTCGAAATTACACGGTTACCGAATTTTCCCGTCAATAGATCAATTGTTTAACTAGCTGTGTGGTATGTGTCACCATCTTATTGGAACCACATATCATTCATGTTAAATCCATCCAATTCTGACCAAAAATAGTCTTCCAACATGGCACAATAGCGAACTCCATTGACGGTAACATGGCGATCATTTTTATCGACGAAAAAAATGGTCCAATCACACCTCCGGCATGAAGTCCATACTACACGGTCACTTTTTGTGGTTGTAATAGAGTCTCTTGAAGCACATATGGATTTGTTGCCGTCCAGTAACGCATATTTTCCTTATTGACAAAGCCATTAAGCCAAGAATGAGCTTCATCGCTGAAGATGATTTTTCGATGTATTTCAAGATTTTCTTCAAACTTTAGCAGAGGCCAATCAGAGAAGTTTTGGCACTTCAAATAATCAAGAGGCTTCAGCGCTTAAGTTAATTTTGTCTTGTAAGGGTGTAAGCCAGATTTTAACCGAAAATTCGCCACAATGTGGTTTGGGAGATTCCTAATTCCTGTGAACGGCGTGGAAGCAAGTGATTTAGCTCATTTTGAACAGAAGCACTTACAGCTATGATAGTTTCGATACTTCGACGGGTTAAGGGATTTTTTTCTGTTAGACAATAAATCATATGTATTATTATTAAAAAATCCTAGTGTCAGCATCTACACTAAGATTAGCCGTCAACTAAATTCACATTCACAATGCATTTGTAACTTCAATTAGTATCAATTTTTTGATACATGAGCAGTTGACTTTCTTCAGACATGTGTATTATTTTGGAAAGTTTAAGATGATTTTCTTTTTGTTTTGATTGTTTTATTAATTCATGCTTTTTGTTAAGGAAGATATTTTTGGTTTTTCTTGTTATTGTTTATTACTTGTTTTAATATGTTCTTTAAGGCGAGATACTTACTTCGAAGCTGTACTCGTTTTTTATATAATTTAGTTTTCTGTGCTATCGAGTTCATTCAGTTTGCTTCCGGCTTATTCTTATTTATATTTATTTTAAATTAATCTTCTAGAAGAATACAAAGACAAATTTACAGGAACCTTCTTATGCAAAACAGCGATATCTTTTTAAACTATTTTAAACGATAAAATAGTTTTGTATGTAAATTGCTATTGTTATGAATTACGTAGTTTATTCGCAATTGTCAAGACAGTGCAGAATATTTAGTACACATATATGTGCATATTATACTAACTACTTTTCAAGACGTATATAAATTTTGTTAAATATTAAAATTTACGTATGTTAAAAGGAATCATTCTATTACTAATAACACCCTATCTACTACATATGTTTCACAGAATTCACTGATCGTCAGGCAGATTTGTGTTATTAAGAACGATTCCTTCCTAGCGTTTATCATATCATTTCGATACAGAAAAATAATGAATAATATCATTGCCTCCCTCTTTCGTCCAATACAAAAATGTATTGACCGACTAAGCGAAAACGCATC
This sequence comes from Dermolepida albohirtum, assembly GCA_031893035.1. Taxonomy (NCBI): domain Eukaryota; kingdom Metazoa; phylum Arthropoda; class Insecta; order Coleoptera; family Scarabaeidae; genus Dermolepida; species Dermolepida albohirtum. Next base: position 41,322 of record JAVIWB010000881.1, on the reverse strand, counting down.
TATCTCACATATCGACAACTAAGTTACCAGTCTGTAAAAAACAGACGCTTGACCGTCTGTCTTTTACAGAGATAGACGCGTTCTTGCTTTGTCGGTAAATACATTTTTGTATTGGACGAAAGAGGGAGGCAGTCACATTATTCATTATTAAAATTTATGTTAATATTCATAGTGCCCTCCATGGCTTGTAGTACATTGCATTTCCTTCCTGAAATGGCTACTCTCACGATGCTTTCATCATTCTCAATCGATATATACCGAGTTAGGGTTTTCTTTTTAAGCTAGTGGACTGCATTCCTATCGCTACTCATAAAGGGTTTAGCACAAAGAATTCTTAATTCTTATATCACCACAGATAATGTTTCTATAACGACAGACAATTTGATTTAACTTTAAGCCTAACTTTAAGCCTTGAAAACCTTCTTCTTCATTATTGTTCCTTATACTCTTTAAAGCAGGTATGGGCAACCTTGAACATGTGGTGGGCCAAACTTTAATGTGCAAATACGTTCGCAGGCCACGTTTAAAAGTAGTGCATTTTAAAGTAGTGTTCATAATTTTTAGCGGTAGATATCAGACATGAAATAATACGACAATGTCTCGCAGGCTGGATACAACGGGCCGGATCCGGCCCGCAGGCCGGTTGTTGCCCACATATGCTTTAAAGCATCGAACTCTTCTCATTAATTCCGATTTATTTATCATCTCCTTCAATTCAATCCAATCCTGTCCCATCTTCTTTATCTCACGCAATGTTTTTCCTTTCTTGGATCCTATTTCCTGTGTTCCCTCCAGCCGTGTTTTTCTCGATCTGTCTCTCTTTCTCTTCCTATTCTTTTCTGTTTCCATTACTCTTCAGCATTTCTTTAAAATAAACAAATAAAAATCATGTCAATTCACATTTAATAAAAACAAAACGGGGCACTTAGTCCTTAATTTATAAACAAGCAATTCGTATTATTGTATTTGTAATATCATAATCTAATTAATATAAAGTGAATTTGCATGCTTATTTTACCATTTTAAAATTAATTCCAATTTGTATGACGCCCAGCGATATTCGTTGTGCCTGTTTGGAAATAGTCGAATAATGAATTATTTTCCTTAATTGCAGTCAATATCATGGGATTGGGCGGTGAGCCCAACGTCGGCATATTCATCGAGGAGCACAAGAAAAGAGCAGACAGCGACCCGAACGCGCCACCTTTCGACGACCTGCGGAACTACGCGTACGAAGGTGGCGGCAGCACAGCGGGCTCCCTCAGTTCTCTAGCTTCAGGTCAGTACCAGTGATTTATGTCGCTCTCATTTATATTCTCGAACAAACAAATCTTATTATCAAGCTCAGATGTACCAAAGATTTTACATTTTTAAATTGTGAGAATGCTCACTAATAAATTTGTTTTTATCACGGGAAACACGGAAAAATTTGAATAGATTGTTAGGATACATTTTCCTGTTCTTTTTTCCACCGCCTGCTTCACATCGTAATAGTTTAATTTAGATTGTAAGGACTGAGGGAGGAAAAGGAAATTTATGTACAAAAAATATCGTCTGTATTATTTTATTTATTTAATTTTTCTTTTTACTGTTTCTTCCTGGCGACAAAAGTTTTGTATTGTAACTGGAAAAGATACTCGGAAAGGTAATTACACTTTAATTAATAACTTAACAAACTAATTATAAATGTGAAACTTTGTTTTATGGAGTTTTCTGCTCCTTCTTGAATTAAACATTTCACGCCGTTCAAATTAAATCTTCAGAAAATCTCTTGCAATAGATTTAATGTTGATTGAGTTAATGTATTTGTTTGAATTATAATTTAAAATTTTATCTGAATATTTGCATATTTAGAAGACAGGTACATACTGAAACAGAATTTTTGAAACTCTTTTGAATAATTTACTTCGATGTGCTTTTTACTTTAAATATCCTAAACGAAAGTAATTTTATATTAAGTTGAACCCATTATATCAACCCTAAATCACACAGGTCAAGAATTAGTAAATAGGAGAAGTACAATACAGACCGAAAGGAAAATGTTTCAATTTTTCTCGAACATCTTAACTAATACGAGAAGGCATCTTGATTAAATCAAATTTTCTTCTGCTCCATACCAAGTGGGTTTTCAATTTTTTCCTGGTAGAAGGACACATTACAATCCATTAAAAATTTGTTTTTGCAAATCGTATGAAAATTATCTTCTTCGAATTTCCAGATAATCATAGCCATTGCCTTTCCCTGCGATGAAAATGTCTCTATGGCAGAGTTACCTTAATATATCCACTGTTAAGATTGTCATTTGTATGCAGAAATATAATGATGAAGGCGGGTTTCAACAACTATAACAAGACTTCGTAAAAAATCAGCCTGAATCTTTTTTTCTTCACATTATTTCACGTTTTTGATACATACATACATACATAATCCTTCCTTCGCTACCTTGCGGTGTCGAGGTGGGTGTTTTGTTTATTTTCTCACAAACTCCTTCCATTGTTCCCTGTCTCTAGCCAAACTCTGAGCCTCCTGCCATGCTTTACCCCTCCTCCTCAGCATCTCTCCCTCATTCCAGGTCTTGCACGGTCTTCCTCTTCAGTTTTTCCCTCTTTCTTTTGCTTCCCATACTCTTTTTGTTTGTCTATCGTTCCCCATTCTAACCAGATGTCCATACCATCCCAATTTCTTCGCTTCTATTAATTCTATCAATGGTTTTACATTCAATTTATTTCTTATCTCCATTTTTCTTATTCTTTCTCTCCTTGTAATGTTCTTTCCTCTTCTGAGGTACCTCATTTCGGCTTCTTGCAATCTGCTTTTTTGCCTCTCTGTTAGTATCCAATTCTCGCAACCGTGTATTATAGTAGGGGTATATATGGTTTCATATATATTCATTTTTGTTTTTTCCGAGATTTGTTTATTATTTGTTTTTAATTATAATTCGAAATTTTCCGCACCCATCTTGTTAACGACTTAGACATGCTCAATTATACATGTTAACCATCGATACATTGGTGCGGCGATTACGAGTGATCTAGAAATTTTAGAAAAATATATTTCCTTCTTGTTGTGCTAGCCACTCATTCATAAGAGCGATTACATCCTCGTCACCAAAAAAAGCTAGTCCTATAAATTCTTTTTCAGTTAAAAAACTAAAAAAAAAATCAATTATCTTCAATCTAATGAAATTCAAAGAAGCTTTTCAGTATTCAATCTATCAATGTAAACGGTACTGTAACTTTTTATTAAGGATTGAAAAATGAAAACCTTTTTTTTAAATGTTCAATATTTATTGTGGATTTAATATGTAATATACACATGGAGTTCACGAATTATTCTTCCTAATGCGAAAAAAATAGCTGGGGCATTCTAAACAGCTTGAAATAGGAGCGACTGCGTTTAATGTATCTATACCAAAGGCTTTGATGCCTTTTGAAAAAAATTCTTTTTCGTCATCAGAAAGGTCAGCTCCCCGCATGTTCTTTCAGTTGCAGGTCTTACATCCCTATGACTTTCACCTTAACGTTTCTTCTTTACTACCTTCAACGATTTTTTTCTATCTATCTCTATACATTGCCAAGATTTCCAACTGTCTATACTATTTGCTTTTAGATTTTCTAAAACTCCCTCTAACTATTCTTTTCTTGAATGACTTGACTTTTTACTTTTATACCTTCTTTACATATACCAGTTCATATAATACTATAATACTAAATATAACCTAACCATCTTACACTTTATGCCCTTACGATTTGAGTTCTTGTTGGTCTCTTAATGTTGTCCATTATTTTCTTTTTAGTCATTCTTTTGCAGTTTCTCTTTCCACCTTTAACTTCGCCGTTAGTATAGCATTTTTCTTTCCCATATTCCAACCTCTCATCTATTTATTTATCATTTTACCATACAGTTCTATATATCGAACCACCGAATATTATTCAAGAAAATAATCACTAGAATGCCTGTTCAAAAATTGCAAAATTAGAGATCATAAAAACAGTTCTCGTTTCTATTATCACTTCACAGACTTTCTATATAAAATATGCATTTTATTGGCTTGTGACGGTGCGTCCGCGTGGTAAATAATCTGCGTAGACCACTTTTTCAAAATACAAAAAAGTATTGGCCAAAGAAGTAATTCTAGATTTTTGTGAAGGTGGCAAATTCATACTTTAGAGGCAGTCGTGACTACGCTTTTTGCATTGACTCAAAATCTCTATATGTTCTTTTTCATCTACACCAGTTTAGTATTTTGTCTCGGCACACTCGTCAAGATATGTGTACAATGACATAAGTCAGGCACAGAAATGAAAACTATTAAGAAAAACCTCACGCAGAGAAAACGGAACTTCTTTAACTTATTAGTTCTAAGTGGCGCCATCTACCAAAAAAAGTATGCGTCGGTAATGTAGATTCTTCGCCAATGTTATGCCAAATTATCATAACATTTACATCATTAGAAGTAGAAAAATTGCGCATAAAGTAATAGTGTGTCTTTGGCATTGGTCGAAAAATGAATTTTGAACAAAGAGCAAATATTAAGTTGTTTTAAACTCGGTAAATCGTTTTCTGAAACGTTTAATTTGAATAAACAAGTGTATGGTGGTGCGTGTTTATCACGTACGAGTGTGTATGAGTGCTATAAACGATTTATATGCGATTGTACAGACACAAATGACGACGAACATCCTGATGTAAAAAAATCTGTGGTTATGGGAAGTAACATTGAACTTGTGCGTGAATTTATCAGAAATGAGGCGAAATACTCTTTGCGACACGTGGGACTGGAATTAGATGTTTACAAAGAATCAATTCAAAGCATTTTGATATACTATTTGAGAAAAACTTACTAGGAATTCGACATTGTATAGACTTGATTAAAGATACAAAAAATGGCGAAAACTTCAGGTATTCCATTGTAACAGAGTATGAGATGTGGTGTTGGATCTGAATCAATATGATGCAGAGATCCTGATCTGAATGGAAGCAACCAAGCGAAGAAATCCCGAAAAAAAAGCCGTTGGGGAAGTCAAAAATGAAGACAATGTTGATTTGTGTTTATGATTCGAAAGGCATAGTGCACAAAGAGTTTGTACCAATTAGTCAAACAGTCAATGCTGTATATTATCTTGGTGTTTCGAAGCATCTTTGGCGCGTATTCGTCGTGTGCGCCCTCAATAACGCGAAAATGGCAGCTGGCATTTTTTATATGATCACCATCGACGCTTATTACTAATATTCTAACTACAAACTGCATTTTAACCATCAACCATTTACCGGATTCACCGGATTTGGCCCCCTGTGATTTCTATCTATTCTCCAATCTACATTTGCAGATGAAAGAACAGCGTTATGTCGACGTCGAAGCCATTAAGAAAGGATCGACAGCTATCTTGAAGAATATCTTTAAAAATGAATGAAATTCATTCGACATATTAATTGACCGTGCAAAACGTTGTATTGAAGCCGAAGACGACTACTTTGAATAAAATAAATGAATTTTATCAAAATAGTAAGCTTTTGTTTTTATTTTTGAAAAATTCGGTTTTCTCTGCAATAGACTGCGTGTGTGACTATATTGTTATGAAATAATAACCGAATAAATACCGAATAATAACAGAAACAAATAGAGGTATATCTATTTAATTATTTAGTACGGACTGTATACTAATGTATGTCAGAAAAAAGACGATTGTAATTAATATTTTTAATGTAGATTAATAAGAATTTAGTTGAATTTGATGGAGCCTGTGGTTGATTGACTTGATCAATAAGGTTGATATATAACCCCTTTCCACATTAACTTTTATAAATTCTGTATACATAGTGTACATCTTGGTTTTGAACGGCGTGGATCGCGTACGGAGTTTGATTTTCGTGCGGTTGTTTTTCGCCGTGTTTTACCAGGTGCGACACTTTGAAATTATCTGCTGATGATGACAACTTGGTTGTCGAAATGCGTATACAGAATTTATAAAAGTTAATGTGGAAAGGGGTTATATATCAACCTTATTGATTAATAAGAATTTATTTTTATAAGTTAGGGACAAACAAAAAACAAAATTATATAATAGATGTATTAAACAAAAAATTAAACAAATATGTTTGTATCATATTAAATAAAAATATGTTTACAATAATTTGATTAAGATCACAATTTATTTTAATTCACATATAATACTATTTTATAACTCAATTCTTTTTTCATATACAACATATAGTAATATAAATCCATTTCTTTGTGATTATGCAAATCTTTTATGTTTTGGCTTCCAACGTGGAGCTTGGTAAAGAAATTGCATCCTCTTAATTTTACAAAAAACATATTTAAAGAATATTAAGTCTTTAATAATATATTGGGTCTGGGAAAAAGTTCGTGGCGTTTTTCCCGATAGATGGCATTGGTTGCCGATAACTAAAGAACAACAAGTCACAGCGACACCACCGACGGCTCGTTTTTTAGATGACCTTCCGAACGTTAGTTTGAGCGTAGAAACATTGTAATCGGTGCAGTGGTTGGAAAGTTATTCGCACTTGGAAATGGAGAAGAATAATGAGAAATTTCGCTATATTCTGCAATATTATTATGATAAGGGGAAGAACGCTGCGCAGGCTTGTGATAAAATTTGTGCTGTGTACGGTGAAGGTACTTTATCGAAATCTGTTGCGCGGAAATGGTTCGCTCGCTTTCGTTCTGAAAATTGACCACAAAACTGTTTTGAACCATTTACACAAAGCTGGTTACAAAAAAAAGCTTGACGTATGGGTTCCTCATGAGTTGAGCGTGAAAAACATGATGGACCGAATTAACATCTGCGATGCGCTGCTGAAACGGAATGAAATCGAGCCGTTTCTGAAACGTTTAATAACCGGAGATGAAAAATGGATTACGTACGATAATCGGAAGCGTAAAAGATCGTGGATAAAGGATGGTGAGCCGTCACAAGCGTTCGCTAAGCCAACATTGACGCCAAAAAAAGTGATGCTGTGTGCATGGTGGGACTGGAGGGGAATCGTCCACTACGAGCTACTTCCAACTGGTCAGACGATTGATTTTCAACACTACTGTGCACAACTAGAGAGATTACGCCAGGCGATTGAAAGAAAACGGCCCGAATTGATTAATAGGAAAGGTTTTGTCTTCCATCATGACAACGCCCGACCACACACTTCTTTGATGACCCGTCAAAAATTGAGAGAGTTTGGTTGGGAAGTTTTGATGCACCCACCTTACAGTCCGGATATAGCACCCTCTGACTATCATCTGTTTCGATCTCTGCAGAACTCTCTCAATGGAATTAAGTTGGTTTCAAAAGAAGCCTGTGAAAACTACTTGATTCAGTTTTTCGACCAGAAACCACAGAAGTTTTTCACCGATGGGATCATGGATCTACCAAAAAAATGGCGAAACATTGTCGATAATAATGGAGCATATTCGGTTTAAATGAATTCGTCCACGCGCCATGCGGGGACCAGTTGAATTTTACTGAAAAAACGCCACGAACTTTTTCCCAGACCCAATATATATATATATATATATATATATATATATATATATATATATATAGTAGTTAAAATAGGCAAAGAAAACTATGCGTCCACCTGAATTGAAGCAATTTCAAATAAACAGTGTAGAGATGAATTTATAACCAACAACGTAAGTTAAATGTTCGTTTGTTATGTAATTATGTGTCTCTGTTATATAAATTAGTAACATATATACTTTTACATCTTTCATATATTTTATTAGTAAGTATAGGATCATATTATTATTAATATTATATCTTCATTCTTATAATGATTTTTTTTCTTTTTTATACCCCTATTAACGTTAAAATAAATTGAATAATCTTGTGATTGCTTCGATTTATTAAAAACGTTATTTAAATGCAATTCAACTCGAAATTCTCTCATCTCAAGCGAATAGTGAAAAGTATTTCATACCGACGTCTCTCTCAATATCGGTTTTCAAACCATTCATTAGCGCGATATAGTTTTTGTGCGCGTTAAATGCACTGATGCTTTCAAATCTTCGTAATATTTCACTCAAACGGTCATCACAAACGAGTGGAAAGAAGCCGAGTGGGAGTTAAGCGAAACGGCGGCGACTGCTAGAAAAAAAAATAAAGTGAAAACGGAGCCGTTATATGAACTTCCAGTGATTTATGAACTCCTTTTTGGCGCAAACCTTTTCTAAAAGAAAGAGGGTTTACGTACAAATATACGTATGTGTACGCTCGGGTGTGTTGTATACTGTATTCTACTACATCCACCTACTTAACGAATAACCTCTAAAGTTTCTCGTAATTCAGAAGGGTTCTAATTTTTCCAAGGCACACCATTATTTATATCATTCGTTTTTTAAACGCACAATTCAAAGTAGTATTTTATTATGGCATACGTTTCCTTAATCCCGTTATGATGAGTTATAGAAAATAGTAATTTTGTGTTAATATTTGGTAATTAAAGCCACATGCTTTGTCAATCACTTTTGTCTTCAAAACTTATAGAAATGAATTAAATTTAAAGTTACATCTACTGCTCCAATAAAAGGTTATTCTCTCAATGTTATAAAGCTTTAAAGTTGTGGCTTTCGGGCTTCTACCAGGGCACGAAATAATTTAAGTTTGAATAAAATCATCATCGCGTGAGGTTCGGAGCCCATTAATCGTAAAAGCAACTCGAGATCACGCACATGTTTAATCGTCTGTCAAAAGTTATTAGTTCTTGGACAGAATTTGTTACGACACCCACCATACTCACTGGTTCTTACGCCTTTAGACTTCGGCTTGGTCCATTCTTTCCAAAATTCTTTGAATGATGTAACATTGAACTCAAATGAGGCTGTAAGTCGGCATAGTTTTGTAAAGTTTTTCTCAGATAGAGATATGTCCTTTTGCAAACAAGGAATTATGAAATTCACCAAAAGGTGACAAAATAGTTATCGAAGAAAACGGGCAATATAATTACTTCGTCTACAACCCAACAGTGATTGTATAGTTTACAAAGAGGACGTATCGAATTAAAACAGTTAATTCTGAATAATGCTACCTAATGGTTCTTCAAGTAAAAATTGGCAACAAATTGAACCACGATGTAATTTGTGCAGTTGTTGGTAACTTCATAGTTTCTTATTTCATTCTTTATAAAATTTAACAGTGTCAATAAATAATACGATTAAGGTGACATTTATGCAGATGTGTTATCAAACAAGATCACGTAGCACCGAAAAAAGAAATTTTACTGAAATTATAAATACTTCTTTTGATAATAATAATAGTAACTTTATTGCCCAACAGATAACCACTTACAGGACAACAATAATATATATATATATATATATATATATATATATATATACAAAAAAAAAGAAATCGATCGTACAGTATGATATACAAATAAACTTAAAAAATAGCAAAAAAAAATATCAAATAGTTTGCCCAATTTGCATTTTATATTTTACAATACTTGCACTGATCCTTGTCCTCCATTCCACTGCACTAGGAAGGGTTAATGTACTGTTTATTATAGTTCTTCACCATATGGTAAAACGGCGATCTGAACAATATATTAGTTCTAGCTCTTGGAGTAGCAAAAATATTAAAGTTTCTTGTTTTCATCGTTGTGGTATAGTTTAGAATTTATCATGTGCTATTAATGACCCCAAATCAGCACTATTTCGAATGTTTAAAAAGAATTAGCATCTTAAAGGGATACTATCTGTTCTAAAACTAACATTAACAATAAGTCGAGTCCGCCTGTATCTTTGTGTATTTAAAAGATCAATTGGTTTTTATAGGCAAGTTGTTCTATTTAACAGGAAAAGAAATATCCTTGTTACTTAATTACAGTAATAGTAATAATAATAACAAACATAAATCATTTATGTATACAATGAATAATAAAGAATAGAGTAGCACTAAGTTCATTGCTGGATGTGGAAGATTTCTTGAAGGCACCGCTGAACAATGCCTTCAACTTGTTGAACAACAAGTTTAAAAATTTACCAAATACGTGAATACAAAAGCGTCTTGTGGAAATGAATATACCTTGCAAAATTTAAAATATGCAAAACATGTTGAGTTGGAGAATAGCGATATATTGGAAAAAATTAAATCGACTGAATCATAAAGGAACAAAATGAATCAACGGTACCATCGAAAATTGCCAATGAAAGGAAAATCAATTCGTTTATGAAAGGTGGATCTTCTGCAGTCCAAAAATATGCTGGTTGTGTTGAAGCAATAGCAACCATGCACTCCGTTCGTAAAGAAAAAGATTCTTTCAAAAATTGAATATTAGAAATATTACATCAAACATATAGATCACAAAATTTTGGTGTGTATTTTTTGCAGAAAAGTTTAATTATATCCAAGGAAAATATATACTGTACTTATTCTTTTACTTATTAATAATTTTTTTTCGAACCATTGCCACCCATTCTTGTAATTACATGACTGGAATCGTGTATAAAACATGTGAATTTTGGTGTTAAAATATTGATAAACTACTGAATTTTTTTCAACATCTACCAAATGACAACTTGTAGCATTTTTGAATGCAAAGAACTTCAAAGAGACAGCAACTTCGAAGTGTTCAATAACAATTGAAGTTTATTTGAAATTTGTGTGCTTCCATTCAATTTTTCGAAAATACGCGTATTAAAATAATAGAGGCGCTACACGTTTTGTATACACTAGGGCTTTGATCTGCGTCGATTTAATTATGTTGTTTCAATTTGCGTTGCTTTAAAAAAATAAGCCTATAAGTCTGAATTGCGGCAATATGATTCAATCTGCGTCTTTTCAAATAAATCGGGATTCCCCTGCCTTATGTCGACGGTTGAATATTGTTAAGTGTTCTTGTTAAGGACTTATTTTTCATGATTTATATTTAGTTTGCTTTTGTTAATTTCACATATATGTAAATATATATTGTTGTGACATAAATGTGTGTTCACTTATCAAGCATATTAAATGCGAACTTCATACATTTTGATGCACATCATATTAAATTTCATATTTGATAATGTTTCGCTGTACATCCATTGCACCAAATTCAATTTTATAACTAGGTGCTTACTTGAGAAATTCTATTACATATAATCACAAATAATGTATATATAAATGTGTATGCAAATATTTCTTGATGAAAGGAAATGAAACAATTTTTTGTCGCGCTTATTATGTAAATATTAAACAATATTACGGGTTTTTTCTAGTTTATTTTTATATATTGTAATATGTATAGTAGAAGAACCTAAAACATATTTAAAATCAATTTATATACATTGTAACAATATGCTAAAATGAAATAGGTACAAAGACATCGTGTAGGTTATCGGTAGGACTAGTTAGTAGTGTAATAATCATGGATAAATTTCAAAAGAAAGTATCAGAATAATTTGAAAAGAATATCATTATGGGATGGATTGATTTTAAAGAAATATATCATTGTAAAAAAGTGCATAACAACAAATCAAACATACACGAATTCAACATATTACAAAAAAGTTACTTTATAAAAATATTTAAAGACGTTCTCCTTGTGAATTTAAGTTTTATAATGTAATTCTTGATAGTAATTATAAAGAACTTTGTTTATATTTAATGATTGTTAAGATTTTTAGTTCAATTTTGACAAGAGTATTTAGAAGAAAATATATATTCATGTATTGAAGGTTTAAAATTAAAAAAAATGTTCCTAGGTAATTTAAATTTTATTTATACATTATTAATAAATTTTTCGTTATTTGAATTCATTTTATTGGTCAATGATCGTTTTTGTTCTTACGTTTAGGTTTAAGTAACTACTTTAATTTACTTTCGGGCTTTAATTGTAAAGGACACTGTTACTTAGTAGTGCTGCAATAATGATTGACATAAAAATGGAGCAGCTAATTAACCTGAAATTCCTTATCAAATTAAAAAATCACTAACAGAGCGTTTATAAATGTTAAAGGAGGTGTTTGGCAATAATATTATGTCACGTGCGCGAGTTTTTGAATGACAAAAACGGTTTTCTGAAGGTCGGGAAGAGGTCGAAGATGATAAACGTCCTGGTCAACCTGTGACTGCAAGAACTGAAGGGAACGTTCAGAAAATTAATGCAATTGTGCGGAAAGACCGGCGTCTGAGCATTCAGATGATTGCCGATATGGTAAACAATAACGAAACGACACATTTTGCATGATGAATTAAACATAAAAGTTTGTGCAAAAATAGTGATGAAAAACCTCTCTTAGGAACAAAAAGACAATCGGATGAACATTTGTTCTAACATCATGGAACGACTCACAAAAGAATCAGACTTGCTCACAAAAATCATCACATGCGATGAAATTTTGATGGGATTTGGATTTTCCAATATGACCCGGAAACAAAGCGTCAATCGATGAACTGGAAGGCCGCCGGATCACCAAGACAGAAAAAAGGACGAATGAGCAAGTCGAAATTGAAGACAATTCTGATTGTTTTTTTCGATATCAAGGTGTTATAACTGACTGGGTGCCTGAGAATCAAACCGTTAATCAGAAATGCTATAAAGAAGTCCTAATCGAGTTAAGGGAAAGAGTAAGGAAGAGGAGACCGAATTTGAGGAAGACCGATTCGTGGATTCTCTACAAGGACAACGCACCAGCTCGCAATGCCCTATCTGTGAATCAATTTTTAGCGAACAAGCGATCATCCTCCGTATTCGTCAGATCTCGCATCATGTGGCAAAGTTGTTGAAGAGGCTAATAACTGATAAACTACAGCATGTCTTGAACCATGAAAGACGTATACAGCGGTGTATACGAGGACAGTTTGACAAGTAGTGAAAGTAGTAGCGCTCTAATTGGTAAAACAAATGGACTGTAATTTAGGTTGGCTATTTATATGTTTACATTCCGATATTTAGATAATTCGGTTGATTAGTTTATTTTTGACAGCTGATTGAAAAAGAAGCAACACGTCGTTTTATTAAAATGGAAAAAGCAGAGTATCGTGCGGTGATTAAATACTTCGTAATTAAGGGTATGAAAGCTACCGAAATAAAAGATGAGTTACGAGAAACATTAGGTGAATCTGCTCCATCATCCGCCACAATAAATAGATGGGTAAATGAATTTAAACGTGGTAGAACAAGCTGTGTTGATGGAGCGCGCTCTGGAGCACCCAAAATCGTGACTTCTAAGGAAATGATTATAAAAATTCATAATATTATTACGCAAGATCGACGACTCAAAGTGAGAGAGATAGCAGACATGGCAAACATTTCAACAGAACGCGTACACCACATTTTAACGAAAGAATTGGGCCTTTCCAAGCTTTCGGCAAGATGGGTACCGCGATAGCTTGCGACTAATCAAAAGTTCACTCGTTTGCGCATTTCCAATGAGTGTTTGGACCTTTAAAAGCGGAATCCGGTTGATTTTTTAGGCGATTTGTTACTTGCGATGAAACTTGGATACACTACAGTACACCCGAACCTAAACAACAGTCGACACAATGGTTAGAACGTGGTTCTGCACCTCCAAAGAAAGCGAAAACCACTTTATCGGCAAACAAGGTGATGGCATCAATTTTTTGGGATTCAAAGGGCATTTTGCTCATTGATTACCTTCAGAAAGATGCTACAATAAACGGACAATATTATGCAGAACTTCTACAACAATTAAATGTTGAGATTCGTGCTAAACGACCAGGAATGCCAAAGAAAAAGATTCTGTTTCACCAAGACGACGCTCACTCGCATACCAGCATAGTTGCGATGTCCAAAATCCACGAGTTGCATTTCCAATTAGTACCGCATGCGCCTTATTCCCCGGATCTAGCCCCTTCTGACTTCCACCTTTTCCCAAAATTGAAAACGGCACTAGGTGGAAAGAAATTTTCGTCTAACGACGAGCTTATCATCTTCGTAAATGAATATTTTGCAAGCCTTCCGGAATCGCATATTAGAGATGGCATAAGGGCATTGTAGCACCGTTGGAATAAATGTATTGCTCTTATAGGAGAATATATTGAAAAATAAAAATTATTTTGTATTTAAAAAATTCGTTCTTTTCCATTCTCACTACTTGTCAAACTACCCTCGTAGATGGGGGAGAAGAGTATATTTAAGGGGATTAAAGTTAAATATAGGTTTATTTGCAATAAATAACATTTCTCATACCAGTCTTGTTATTGATGAATTGCCGCACCTCATAAGTCTCAATCATTTTCAGTGTAATTTTGACACTGAATTAATAAAGACTTTCATCCAATATAATACATTTCTCGTAATTACATAAGATAACTGATTATTGTAACACAAAAGAAAACGAGTGGTCGCCAGAGAATGCCGAAAAAGATTTAAAAAACTATTAGAATTAATTCCAGGTTGGTATCTGTGCATATACCAGTAAAATACATAATCGTTTTATATTAATAATAACAAGAATTTTATAGTTAAATATATCCGTAAATGATTATTTAAATTTATATCTAACGTTTAAATGCACCAGTTATGTCTACTGAAGTGCTTAATGTTCTTTTTGCGGTCCCACTGTCCAATGCAATAGAATTGCTGTTCTTATTAGCCTGTGTCCGTGTACTAGATAAGAAGTGGTGCGAAATGTAATAACTGGGTTACTGCAAATAACTTATTTTACGCACGCTCTCTGTTCAATACTGTACATTAAAATGTCATGAATGTTTTAAAGCAATATTCTGCGAATGATTCATCAAAATAAATATCAAAGTTATAATTTGGAAATCCTTTAGAACGAAATTACTCTCGTTTATTATTCCTTCATCCCAAATAACACCACTAATTATTATTTCGCGAGGGAATCTTCCATCTTCCGCAATGACACTTTCGTGAAAACTCTCGATCGATAAAAATCATTATTGTCAACGGTATTGCGGTTACTCAAGAAATGAGAAACGAAAAGAAAATATAACGAGACCAAAGCGAAATGGAAAGGAAGTGAAATGTTTTCCTGTGGCCGCTGATGGGAAGGTTATCGTTGTATAGACACGCGGGCTCGGAATAATATTCCATATTTTCGGATTACGTGTTAGGGGCCTATTTGAAATGTAAATACTTTAACAATAGGGTGCGCTTCACGAAAATACCGAAAATATTTCAAGCAGTGGTGCATGGCTGTTTGTTAGCGATATACATATATACAGTACATACATAACCCGGAGAATCGAGGGAATCTGTTCAACGAATATTTGATAATTATCATGAATTGGGTCGTTCGCAGCTGATATATGTAGGTATCTACTGCATGCCCGGTTATTAAAAATGCTGGTAACATTAAAAGGTAGGGATGAAAATACGATGTAAATATACCGTTTCATTGTTGATTTTGTAATAATGGCAAACGACTAATGGTGGTTAGATATTTCAGATATTAATTATTATTTTGAATGTTGTATAAGCGAAGTTTGCCCTTTATAAAAACAAGACGTATTTTCATAAAAAGGTTCATATGCATAATTACAATGATTAGGTTTACATAACATCAATTATGCGCTTTTACGATGTAAAAAAATCTAATTTTTACTACTTTTTATATGGCATACGAGAAATTTTTGAAAAATTAGCTACCCTGTAGTGAAACTCGCACTCAAGATTTATCGGCCACAACACGACTAGACCACAGAGAACAATGATACTCGCATCAATTAACATACCACAAATTTAATTATAAAAACATCAAATTCATCATGGTAAGTTAAGGTTAGTTCTGTTTATTATAATATTACCGCTTGGACACTATGTGTGTGTTAAAAAACTGAACACGATTGCATAGTTGAAAAATGAACTACAACAAAAAACAGTCACGTTTTGTAATTATAACAAACGCATTGCAATCATAGGGACCATGAATACGATGTACCGGACTTAAATAACGAAACTAAGCTCCTTCCATCGTGAAGCCGCATCGAACAAGGCTCTAATTAGAATTCCATTGACCATGATACTTCCCAAGCAATAGTCCGTAGTTTCGTATGTCTGTCTATTTTAGTTTACTTCCGAGCTTTAATTGTAGAGGACACTGTTACTTAGTAGTGCCGTGATAATTGTTGACATAAAAATCGAGCAGCGAATTAACCTAAATATCCTTGTCGAATTTAAAAAATCGCCAACAGAATGTTTAGAAATGTTAAAGGAGATGTTTGGTGAAAATGTTATGTGACGAGTTTTTGAATGGCCCAAACGGTTGTCTATATGGCGGTAACTGACTGAGTGCCTGAGGGTCAAACTGCTAATCGGAAATAATATAAAAAAGTCCTAGTCAAGCTGAAGGAAAGAGTAAAGAAGTATAGGCCGAATTTATGAAAGAACGACTTGTGAATTCTGCACCAGGAAAACGTACCAGCACGCTGTGTCTTATCTATCAAGCAATTTTTACTAGACAAGCGCATTGCTATGCTTAATCATCCTCCGTAATCGCTAGATCTCGCATCGTGTGATTTCTACCTGTTACCAAAAAGAAAAATGTGTTAAAGGGAACACATTTTCAGTTGAACATGTAAAAGCAACAACGGCAGAGTTGTTGTACAGGCTGACAACTTATTACCTACAGTATTCGTTTGAACAATGGAAGTCACGTATACAGCGGTGTATAGATAAGGGAGGAGAGTATGTTGAAGTGGAGGATAAAAGTTAAATATAAGTTTATTTGCAATAAGTAACACTTCTCACACCAGTCTCGTTATTTAATTGTACACCTCGTTCATCTGGTGTAATATTATCTTCCACTCATAATTATATTAAACTAAGCGATTCAATAAGAAATTCAAAATTTTCCACTTCCTTTGATAGTTACATCTAGGCGTGCCAAGTGAACATTATTTAATTTTTTTTAACTTCCTCTTCAGTAATTTTGAAGACTTTTGAAATACTTGAAACCATCACTTACAGGCTTTAATTCGCTGAAAAGAACTTCACTTCTACTTTGGTTTGTGGAAATTCCTCTCAAGGTCAAAGGTACCTTTTCAAAACCATGCCCAGAATTCTTCAAATCATAGCTATCAAAGAAGTTGCCTAGAAGAAGAAGAAGACGCTTATTCTGAAATTAAAGAAATTATAGATGAAGTGTCGAGGAAACGTACTGGGACCGATGCTACATACATCTGCTTTACATAAGTATTTGTAATATCCCTAAATTAGAAAACAACTACAGTTGCAACGGTCACTAATGTTACTATCATTCGAATAATCGGCAATTGTAACAAGAAAGCAATTCGAATATTATATAATTATATTGACTAAATCCAAAACTAAATTATATTTGTAAATTAGCAGATTAAGCATATCGAGATTAAGTCAAGACATATTCATTTCTTTAATCGATGAGGTCAAAACATCTCGATAACTATCAGTAAAGAGATTGCAACGGATATTAACAGCTTCAATTATCTTGATATAACTCTTGAAAATAAACGTAGAAGAAAACTTTATCTTAGAAAAAATAAGAATTGAAACTAAAATAACTTTCAGTGAAGAGATTGTAAAAATTGGTATAGGATGTTGCTGCACGTATCCTCGAACATGATTTGTTCTATATCGCGGACGCGATATACGCTGAACACACATATAGGATAACAGTAAAAATATCAACTCACGACTGTCCACTGTGTACTATATCTAAAGTGCCGGCATTGGAGACGTGAGAGTTGTTTTATCAAAGATCGAACTTTTAAAGAAATCGATAGTGCGTAAAGTAACCTTACGCGCCAGCATTGGTCAACTAGATTGACAAATATTATTAGAGAAAAGCAATGTGATTAAAGGGGGATGCGACGGCGTGAAAATATTGGGTTGGCAACTAAGTACTTTCGGTTTTTACTGATAGAGAGCGTTGCTTTATTTTTTGTATAACGTATGTTAGTGCTGTACTTTACCGTTTGTCGCATGATACTAGTCACATTGACGTAACTTCAGAAGCAAGTAGTGCGTGATTTTTGTTAAAGCTATTAGTTGTGGGTTAATTTTAAATGGAGTGCAGAAACGAACATTTTCGAAATATTTTACTATTTTATTTCCGTAAAGGAAAGAAAGCTGCTGCGGCTCACAAAAAGATATGTGAAGTTTATGGTGCTAATTGCTTAACAGAGCGCACGTGTCAGAATTAGTATAAAAAATTCCGTTCTGGAGATTTTTCCCTCAAAGATGAGGAACGTTCTGGTCGGCCTACTGAAGTTGATGATGACCAAATCAAAGTCATAATTGAAGAGGATCGTCATATTACTGTTCGAGAGGTTGCGGAGAGGCTACATGTATCGCACACAACAATTGAAAAACATTTAAAATGTCTTGGGCTAGGTAAGAAGCTTGATATTTGGGTACCTCACGAATTGAAAGACATTCATTTAACATAAAGAATCAACTTTTGCGATATGCACCTTAGACGAAATGAAACCGACCCTTTCTTAAAAAGAATCATCTGGTGATGAAAAATGTACAGTAACATAGTTCGAAGACGATCATGGAGCAAACACGATAAACCAGCTCAAACCACATCGAAAGCTGAATTGCATCCAAAAAAGATCATGCTGTCAGTTTGGTGGGATTACAAAGGTGTTGTGTTCTTTGAGCTGCTTCCAAGGAACCAAACGATCAATTCTGATGTTTGCTGTCAACAATTAATAAAACTGGAGGAAGCAATCAAAGAAAAACGGCCAGAATTGTCAAATCGGAAAGATGTAGTTTTCCACCAAGATAATGCAAGGCCTCACGCTTCTTTGGCAACTCGTGGGAAACTATTGAAGCTTGGCTGGGAAGTGATGCCACATCCCCCATACAGCCCTGATCTAGCACCATCTGATTACCATTTATTTCGAAGTTTGCAGAATTCTTTGAATGGTAAAACTTTCACAAATGACGATGACCTTCACTCGCACCTGGTTCAGTTTTTTGCTGATAGGGACCAGAAATTTTATGAGCGCGGAATCATGCAGCTGAAAGAAAGATGGCAAAAGGTCATTGAGCAAAATGGAAAATATATAATTGATTAAAAACTATTCTTTGTTTAAAAAAAAAGTGTTTTATTTTATACTACAAAACCGAAAGTACTTAGTTGCCAACCCAATAATGTCACTAAAACTTAGTCGTGAAAATCGTTTCGAATGATGTGTTACGTGATTTGCTTTAATGTAATCGTTACACATTAAAGAAATATAATTAATAAGTCGAATTTAAGAACTAACTACCTATATTTGACAACTAGTAAATATTATTCTCTGTTTAAGGAGAAAAGCTTGAGACATTATTGTAATTAGTGATTAAATAAAAAACCTAAATTAAATAGAATATTAAAAAAAAAATCTAGGAATCGGTCTACGTGCATGTACGTTCATAACAGATAAAGGTTCCTTGGATGAAAGAGACCTTATTTTATAATTCACATATGTTATTTATCACTGAAATTGATATCTCATTGGAAATGTTTGTACATCACAGATGTTGTCTTAGTTTGTAAGTTTTATATAGTTTTAAAACCGATTTGTATTCAGAAAAAAATAATTTAAGAAAGATGATAAAAAAATTATTAGACATATACATGTACAGACAGCGTAACGACCTGATTTCGTGACTTTCTCTGTAACACGTAAATTACTATATTTGTAATACCTAAGAACTCTCAAAATCAAAGCTATTCTACAATTCGCATGCCATGTAGAAGACTCGTACTTTAAAATCTAGTAAAGCATGGCGTATCTTAAAAGCCTAACATAATTTATGATCAGATAAAAACGAATCTCTTCGTTCATGTTAATCACTAAATTTTCTTGAAATTTTAACAACTCCCGGCAGTTATAATCAAAACTCAAAGATATTGATATTTTTAATGTGCTCGACCAACATCGAAAAAAAATTACACACAAGTTTCCATTAATCTTACGATATGTTTCGCTTGAGAATTTTCCGTAAGAATGAAAAGGATCCACACAAATTCAGGAAGCTTTCTCGGGCTAACGTTATTTATTATCACACTAAGTACGGGAAATAGAGAGAAAATTAACTGAATGCATCTCCAACATCATCTATCAATAAATATTCATTCGCTCGAAAAATATTTGACGAAATATAGTCCATATACATATACAATGAGAAAAAGGGATACCAAATTTTGGAGTGAAACAGATAATTTACAAACCTGTTTATTAGAGAACTTTTAGAAACGTAGTCGGAATTAATGACTAATACTTTATCCCATGGGAATAAATTCTAATGCTAATAATACCTTGTTTACGACGCGTTTCGAGTTATTAACCGTCTTCAGGTATATTACGGTATTAGCGAATTTATTCTTGGTATGCGTTCTTGTACCCTTTTGTGACATAACCCATTACCTCCCTCTCTCGTCCAAACGAACGACAGAACACAGTACGTATTCTTCTTGGCAAAAGAATAACTACATTATCACGATGCGTAATAAACCAACATTTTTGTCATGTTTACGACAGGTTTCGAGTTCTCAACTCTCTTCAGATAAACTATGGTATTATTAACGAATTTATTCTCCGTATGTGTTCTTGTACCGTACTGCGATACTGTAATGAATGAAAAAACATTACCTCAATTTCTCGACCAAACGAAATAAAGAGCTTAAACAAGGTATTACTAACATTAGAATTTATTCTCACACGATCACCTTCATTCTTGCGAAATTGAAAGTGTTCGTCTATTATGGATCGCAATAAATCCTTTTAGCAACTTCGCACTTCGTTCTGTCATTCGTTTAGACGAGAAAAACATTATCTCCCTATGTTTTTTCATTCTTTGCTATATCGCTGAATAGCACAAGAACACACACCGTGGTGGGTTAACCAACTTAAAAGTGAATGTCTATTATGCTTCATGATAACGTAGTTATCCTTTTGGTAAGGCGAATACGCTAATATTTTTCAAACTAATATTTTAAATTATTAAAATTATTATTTACTTAATTCGTGCCAATTTCTAATAATTAATACTATAGTATTTCGTATGCACTGATCTAATATGCGAAGGCTGTTTTCCTTTCGATAAGCATCTGTTTCAGGCCCTATTTTGCTTCAAAATTTGTTTGACATTTACCCCAGTTATTTACATACAGAATGACGGTGAAAATTGAAAAATGTATTTAACACTACATATACGAAAGTTTAAAACAATCATTTACACAAGAAGTCATAGAATTTAACAAAAGAGCTGTACCATTTTACAATCTTAAACGCGCCTTAACCCGTAAAGAATATTTTGACAAAATCAATCAGGTATTTGATAATGGAAATAAACTATAACACACGTAAGAGCACTAAACAGTGGATGATATAATAGTTGAATAAAGAACAATTGTATTGTTGACGAGATATTGATTAATACGTGTTTCGCCTATTGAATACTCATTAGTTAACCTTGACCTCGTCAGCAAATTGTTCTTTCCTCGCTGTTCTTCGTCTCGAAACGATACATCATCTTAGTAGTGAAAAGATACTATACTCTCATCTTTCGAATAGAAATGAAATTATACGAACGAAGGAAAATACAGTGGTCGCATTTATCCCGCACGTAAAAGGACAAATACTGAAATACATCGCCTGCCATTGTTGGATATTAAGTATTCGGTGGTAATGTTCTTTAAAAATCGGTGATACAATGAATGTCAACGTAGTTGAATTTCTTTCGCAGAGTAGTTTACGCTAGGTGCCTTGTATGCGTTCTAGTATTATTTTTCGGCCTTGACAATCCCACGAACCTGAGCTTGGTCTCCCCCCCAAACCACTGCTAATAGACGACGAAATTGGAAGATATGTTAGTATATTGCCTTTTTGCACCGTTAATGTTAATATCCCAGGAGTCAATGGGCTCTGGGAAATTTTTCTCCGTGGTCAACTGTTTGAGGTGGACTCACAGAGGCAGTACTTGAAAGCCCATATGAGCTAAATGTAGGTGCTTTTCTCTCGTCGATTGAGCAGTGATATTTGCTCAGGTACAGACCTGCAAAGTCAGTTGGGAGATCGATAGGTCCTGCTTCCACCTGTAGGGTGCCGATGGCTCCTGATCTGAAGTATACAGGTAGCTCATTTGTTGCAAACAGGCGTGCTGATCGAGCGTATATCAGTCTCACTGTCACCGATGACTGTGGTGAATGTGTCCACACGGGTTGGTGTCACCACATAAAATATCAACTAGCTTACTTTCCTTCTATGACACATTTCGATTTCCTTAGTCAGAAACAACGATTACGGAAGAATATTGATTTTCTTTGGAACATGATTGAAGAAGGACCGACTTATTATTGTATTGTGTATTCAGGCAACCTTTAAGAATGGTATGAAGATAATTAACATTCTACACAAACACTCAAACATATGTAACTTTATTTTTGTTGGATATGATCCCAGAAAAATTACCAATCGATAATTTGTATCTTTGAAAATGAATCAGCTTCAACAAATGTTCGGGCAAAAATATAGTCGCTACTTATACTTTATTTACATCTGTATTATGTTCACGTATATTTTTTTATTTTTAATCTTATGTAATGTAGTATTAAAATCGTGAAAGATTTGCTTTTAATAAAGAATTAATTAAAAAGAAATATTACACGTTCTTCTCTTTTATAAATACTTCTTATAATTTTTATTATTACCAAATTTTACTAGTTTTCCATTTTAAATTTCTCTAAATACGCGGCAATTCCAAATAAAAGACGAATTAAAGGAACTCTATCTACTTCAAATAAAATAGTGTAGAGTTTCGATAGAAAACAGACTAAGACGAAATAAACTAGATAGTAATTTGGTACGATATTGTTCTTGGTAACAAACGGAAGCAATAAATATCAGTTTCTTTGTTATCTCGGAAGTTGTTGCAACATGCGCATCCTCAGTGCACCACGTTAGAAGAGAAAATTCGACCTCGATAAATAAAGAGACACTGAATTTAAATTTACAGTGTCTTTGAAGAGAAAGAAAGAATGGTTTTGCGGTGTTCGAAGTGACCTAGATGACGCGACTGTAATGGAAGGTCTGTTTTTCATCTGCAAACACATTGTGTAAAGAACAATTTCAAATTAGTAATGTTTATTCTATAGAAGAACATTTGATGTCGTTAACATTGGCTGGCAAGATGTGTTGAAGGTTAGAAAGCATGTATTAAAACTTGTTTGTACTAAATTAACTACACCATGAAATTTGTTTTATTTCCAGAAAATGAATCGGAAACTAAGCTATGTCTACATTTATGAATGGCCATATTTTACTGAGATAAATTTCCTCATAAATTCATGTTCAAAATTAACGCACCACTCAATTAATTCTAAATGATTTTTATAAAATTGTTTGATTGGTGAATTATTTTTAATATCATCAAAAAATACAATAATTTAAACGCGAGATAATTAAACATCGTGCACCAGTCAACTTGTTTTCTAATGGAGACTTATGGAAAAAGTTACGAAAATTCCATTCAATTACAAATTCACAAACAAAACGATATCTTTGAAAATCTTTAAAAAGTCTATAAAGAAAAAAATGGAACGAAAGAATGAAAGTTAATAACTCCTGCCACCACCATTGCCTCTAATAACTGCTTGTATTCGCCGTGATAAGCTCACTATCAAGTTTTGGATTATTTCTTGGGGAATATCATCCCACTCAAAAAGAACGGCTTGTTCCAATTCCGAAAGATTAGTAGGAGCTTGTAAATGTCACCTTTTTAGAGCATCTCAAACGTGCTCAGTTGACTTTAAGTATGGGTTTCGTGACGACCAGTCCGTGACTTAGGTATTGACCTCCCGTAAGTAATCCAAAACTGGTCTAACGATGTGGAGCCCCGCACTATTCTGCATGAAGATGAAATTGTTCCTTAAAAATGGTACGAGAGTCATACTTCTGAATAATGTTCTGTATATAGTATTCAGCATTTGTCCTTTAGCGAATAGGGATTAGCTTTGCGCGGGCGTCAAAACAAATACCTCCCCAGGACATTCTTGATCCGCCACAAAAGGCCCCCTTTGAGAGGTCATGCAGTCATGATATCTTTTCCAATTCTTCGCCATACTCTTTTGCCTTGTATTCCCTGTACTGTGGCAAGTAATTGGTCCAACTGCAGAACTCCCACTACTTAATGTTATTCCCTCCCTATTCTCCTTACACTTAAAGCAGAAACTCTTGACATTTTTGACTGCCTGAAGCTGGTTACTGAGTTCTGTGCTTGTTATTCGCCTCTTTCTGAACATTTGCACTTGCAAAAAACGATCATCTTTAGCACTTGTGAGCCGTTTTCTACCTTGGCTACGTCTTCTCGAGTCCGTTTAGGTTTCCTTGATTCTTTTAACCATTCGACTGACTGTCGCATGTAAATTAGCCACATGGTATGATAATTTTCTGTCTATGCTTGTGTTTTTCAGGATCATTTTTCTCTCTTTTGTTGTGTGGTTACTTGAATTTTTTCTTCTACGTTTTTTTGTTTTAGATTTAATGGTATGTATTTATTCACTGCTAGCACGATCACTTTATTATTATAAAATATTCTTACTCAGAGTTAAACTTCTCAAAGGTCAATTATTCGTTTAATTTCAAATGCTATTACTTGGGCGTTAGCTTCTCCTTGTCGGCGTCGTAATATATTTATAGAAGTGTAAAGCTCTACTGACACGAAGTAATAAAAATATGTACCCATTACTAATAAGGAATATGTAGTTTACGCCTTAGGGGAAGCGCACATATTACTACCGAAAAATATTTAACCGAAACCCGTTGGCATATAAAACGTTAACGTAAATGTTTACTTCTTCTTAAAGCTTCATCCATCACATACATTTTAACCTAATGCATTTAACAATTCATCAATTCAAGAAGCAAGTTCAGGACTTTCACAAAGGTATATCCATAAGAACACTTGTCATGGTTATTTAGTCCTCAATTTCTTCAGAACGGATTCATTTGATCTAGTCCTTCATCTTAAGAAAAAGAAGAAAAAAGAGTTGGGAAGAACTGAAATGTCTTTCGTAGCTAAAAACTCACTACTGATTAACTCTGAATGTGATTGTTGTTATACATTAACCATCTATTTTAAATCAATTCCTGGCGAACGACGGCCAGTTTTGCTCTCAAGCGCTAAAAATCTTCGAGATCGAATACAGAATTGATTGTCTGACAGGCCGGCACAAATTTTAAACTTTAATGTGTTGGCCTTTGTTGGTTGCAATTCTTAAAGTTGATTCTTTGGTCCTTCTCGTCACTCATTTGTTCGACAGACACATTACGCAAGGTGTACTGAATGCAATGATACAGGTGACAGCGTATCAGTGTTACCATCTTGGACGTAAGAAATTCCACTTATGATATTGGGTCTGGGAAAAAGTTCGTGACGTTTTTCCCGATAGATGGCATTGGTTGCCGATAACTAAAGAACAACCAGTCACAGCGACACCACCGACGGCTCGTTTTTTAGATGACCTTCCGAACGTTAGTTTGAGCGTAGAAACATTGTAATCGGTGCAGTGGTTGGAAAGTTATTCGCACTTGAAAATGGAGAAGAATAATGAGAAATTTCGCTATATTCTGCAATATTATTATGATAAGGGGAAGAACGCTGCGCAGGCTTGTGATAAAATTTGTGCTGTGTACGGTGAAGGTACTTTATCGAAATCTATTGCGCGGAAATGGTTCGCTCGCTTTCGTTCTGGAAATTTCAATGTGAAAGATGAGTCACGCTCCGGTCGTCCAATCACTGAAAAATCTGATGAAATTCTTGAAAAAGTCCAACAAGATAAGCATATCAGCAGTGTCGATATTGGCATGGAGCTAGGCATTGACCACAAAACTGTTTTGAACCATTTACACAAAGCTGGTTACAAAAAAAAGCTTGACGTATGGGTTCCTCATGAGTTGAGCGTGAAAAACATGATTGACCGAATTAACATCTGCGATGCGCTGCTGAAACGGAATGAAATCGAGCCGTTTCTGAAACGTTTAATAACCGGAGATGAAAAATGGATTACGTACGATAATCGGAAGCGTAAAAGATCGTGGATAAAGGATGGTGAGCCGTCACAAGCGTTCGCTAAGCCAACATTGACGCCAAAAAAAGTGATGCTGTGTGTATGGTGGGACTGGAGGGGAATCGTCCACTACGAGCTACTTCCAACTGGTCAGACGATTGATTCTCAACTCTACTGTGCACAACTAGAGAGATTACGCCAGGCGATTGAAAGAAAACGGCCCGAATTGATTAATAGGAAAGGTGTTGTCTTCCATCATGACAACGCCCGACCACACACTTCTTTGATGACCCGTCAAAAATTGAGAGAGTTTGGTTGGGAAGTTTTGATGCACCCACCTTACAGTCCGGATATAGCACCCTCTGACTATCATCTATTTCGATCTCTGCAGAACTCTCTCAATGGAATTAAGTTGGTTTCAAAAGAAGCCTGTGAAAACTACTTGATTCAGTTTTTCGACCAGAAACCACAGAAGTTTTTCACCGATGGGATCATGGATCTACCAAAAAAATGGCGAAACATTGTCGATAATAATGGAGCATATTCGGTTTAAATGAATTCGTCCACGCGCCATGCGGGGACCAGTTGAATTTTACTGAAAAAACGCCACGAACTTTTTCCCAGACCCAATATTTATTTACCGCACCACGTAATAGCATTTATGGATTCTAGTTGCTACTTTTTCAATAAATACATCTGTCAGATACGAGATATTGAAAATGTCTTCATATTTGCTGTTTTCCATTATTTTTACCTCGTAAGCCAATTTAAAATGTATAGACTTTATTCCCATATAAATATAACTTGGATGTAATCGATCAATATATTACATCAGTAGAATTTGGTAAATAAATAAAGTGAATATCAGCATCAACTTAATGTATTCATTACACCAATTTCGCAAATGAAATATATGTGGTTCTCAGGGGCACAAGCCCTAAGTGTATTAAGGAATGTTGTATATATTTCAATATTCGCATCCGATTCCCTTGTCGCTACTGATATATTGAGAAAAACGCAGCGCGCCAGAGGAAGGCGAATTTATTTTACCTTGAGGAGTCGCGTATCTTACCGAAACCCTATTTGAAAAATATTACAACACCGTCAAAGGGACACAGTATTGTTTTCCTTGCGTATAATATTATCGTTTTCAATTTGTTTTATTCTAAATTCTAATGTGCTTCTGTTTCCTTATCTAAGCAATTTAAAATGAAGAATTGAAAAATATATATTTGCGTTATGATGAATTTGGAAATTGAACCTTCATCTATATGTATTACTAGCTTTAGTGTAGTGAATTTGGGGGTGGTGGTTCAAATTATATTTCAGTTCCTACTTTATTATATGACTAGGGATATTTATTTCAGGTGTCTTGTTCTATGGGATAATGTTGAGATGTGTAAATGTAAATATACGAGGGCAATTCAAATTCGACCTGCTTTTTATTTTTTTTCTGAACATAATTGAAAAGATACTGCAAAGCTATTTTATTTTCATCGAAGTAGGCATGACACCATAAACAACTGCAGCTTGATTACGTCAATACTGTCAGTTGCACAAAAGGTACTAGGAGAGTTGTGAGTTTGAATTGCTACCTCATGCACCCTATTCGCCAGATTTAGCCCCCTCGAATTATTTTCTGTTCCCAAACTTGAAGAAATGGCTCAGTAGTCAAAGATTTTCCAACGATGAAGAAGTGATGTCGGCAGTTAATGGCTATTTTGAAAAGCAAAACGGTTCTTATTATAAAAAGGGTATCGAACTTGCTGAACACCGTTGGTAAAAGTGTATAGAGCTGAAAGGAGATTATGTTAAAAAATATATAATATTTCTTTCCAAAATTTTTGTACTTTCTTCGTTGTATCGGATACTTCTGGGACCACGTTCGTAAACCAAGTCTTTTCACATTATTGTAAATGGTGGACAGAGAATTTTCTCATATTATTATTTAGCGGTTTGATTCAATCATTACTTTTATTCTGTTTGGTAGTTTCAACTAGCCTTCAAGAACGAGGTGTATTTTTAACATCAAAATTATCAGAAAAAAATTTCGCATACAAGTTTCGGAATTGGCGCTCTGTCTATATCCCTTCCTCACACCTTCCATATAATTTTTTTCTTGCTTAAATTACATCTAACCTTATTAGTAGGAAAAATCAAAATATGTTAAAAATGCTTTTTTCTATTTTCCATTTTCAAAATTATGATGAAAAGACGAAGAGATTGATAAACTTTTTTTTTTAGAAATATATCTCGAAATATATAATGATAGAAGACCTTAGAATTAAGTTGACTGATTAAAAATTCAACTCTCCCGAGAAGAAACGAAATTACTTCCCGAACAATGCCATAGAATAAATTTGTTTCTTTTTTTACATCGTAATGTTCATTAAAGGTTTTATTTTTACATAGAAGTTAACTTTTTGGAAACATTAGCATTATTTTTTCATTAATTTTAAAATTACATAGTCGTATAAATGAACAGTTGCCCTAGAACAGCATCTGGACATATACTATCCAAGAATTGAGAGGTCTAATCCCTTAAGTGCAGTTATTCTACCTGGAGTTTTATTAGGGTATTATCATTCATTGTGAATAATGGGGTAATCGTAGAATTATTTTTGAATAAGCTTTTATAGATTTTAATGTTTACTATGAAACTATTTCTTACTACAGAAATAAATTTAATAATTACAACTTCTCTATGGGAACTGTAATGAAACCAGGGTGACCAAATACTTATGAGCGATAGTGTATGTATGTATATAATGAAAAAAGTAACTAAGTTATATGCAATTTTGTAACATTACTAGTTTCACACGATTTTAAAATAGATTCAACAACGTAATTGAATAAATACCTTTAACATATTTTAAATTACAAGGTATATTCAGTCGACGACCTATAACAGTTACAAAGTAAAACGTGTGAAAAATTTTAAAAAGATAATTTAACTTTCCCAGTCGTATAAAATTCTCGAATTCAATTCCAACTCGACGTTCAATATTACACATTTTAACGTACCAATTTTATACGCGATAGGACAAATCTGCAAATTTCACGAGCAACGTCGATACTAGTAATTTTCGATGGTGTTGGTCTATGCAAACAACGTAGTTTCCAAAGTACTCAATTATTCGTCAGGAACGAACCGAACAGAATGGAATTGATGTTGATAATTGCGTGTTTTCCGTCCACCTGCTGAAACCGAGCTGACACCTGTAAATTTCTCACCATGAAATATTAACCGGGTTTAATTGTCCTCAAGCTAATTGAAGCCGAAAATAAAATTTTAAATATTCAAACTTGTCATCTATCTTTGTAAACGTTACTATACTGTGTTCATAATAGATAAATTAGAAGCTTTTGCTTTGAGTGTGAATTTTATTGGGTTGTTCCGCAAATGATTTCGTTTTTCCTTTTCTTCATGGAAATGAAAAACACTTCTTTTATAATATATAAGTATTTTATTCATTATTATACACTGATCATTTTGGTCCAATTCATTTTGACATCATTCTGATAGTTGCATGATTTTGCGATCGAAAAATCTTTACTTGTAAAAAATAAATCCAGAAATCTTTGACTTTCTCATCTGTAAATTAAAACGTTTCAATCTAAAAATTCTGTAAATATAAGTCATAATCAGAAGGCCTCAGACTTGGCAAATATAGGGAATGCCTAAACACATTCCCTTCGAATTGTAACAGCTTCTGGCAAGTCGTCAAACTTGTATGAGGCTTGGCGTTATCATGGTGAAAAAGTATACCTTTTTGTTAATTAATTCTGGCCTCTTCTGTTTCATGGAATCACTCAACTTGTCCAATTGATAGCAGTACACTTCTGTATTATTTCTGAAATTTTCTGATAGAAACTCAAAAAAGCAGCTCTCTTAAAATTACACCAAATAGAGAGCAACGCTTTTTTTATGAATATCGGTTTTCGAAGTGCTTTGCGTCGGTTCACCTTTTCTGCTCCATGATCGTTTGCGTTAAACATTGTTGGAAATAATACATTTTTCATTCCCAAGGATAGTCAGGATCTCAATGTAATAATATTGGTTAATATGACCTTCAAGTACCCAATTACATACACAACCCAATGGATGTAAAAAAAACCATCATCATTCCTTTCAATTTTGATTTGCTCATTCGAGCTTTCGTTTATCTTGGTAAACTGGTACTATTTCAGTGCATTGATTGGCGCTTAGGTTCGGGATCGTACTTATAAACCAGAGTTCATCGCCAATTATCATTTTCTAAGAGTTAGGGTTCCTTTGAATGATTCGCAAAGTATCAACACAAATGCTCATTCGTGATTTTCTTTGTTCAATGGGATGCTTCGGTACCATTTTTGAAGAACACACTTTAATTATACTTAAATTTTCATGTAAAATTTGTTGAACACTTTCTTTGTCAATTCCTATGAGTGTTTAACGGTTTTTTTAGATCAACTCACCGATCTTTTCAATTATTGCGTTCGTTTTTGACGTCAAGGTCGTCCTGAACGTGGTCCGTCAGCAATCGCTTTGAATCCCCCTTTGAAATGTTTGAACGTTATAAAATCTGAATTCATGGTAAACACTCATCTCCGTATCCTCCTTTTAATAAAGTAAAAGTTTCTGTGGCGGATTTTCGAAGTTTCAAAAGGTTTGCTCTATTCGAATACTTAATATTTTTGCGACGGAGTACAAATGCAAAATTCACTTCAAATGAATGCTACGACCTAACTGAGCGACACTCAACCTTGACAATGACAGCAATAGAAAGAGGAGATATCACATGACATGGTAGTGTACAGTTTATCTTTTCCGCGTTCATAATTTGTCTACAAAACAATCGATTTGGTGTTTTATAGCCTCACTTTATATGCTAAAAAAATTCATCTTTCGAGAGAATGGAAAGATATAACTTGTGTCGGAAAAATACATCCATTTTTTATATCAGGAAAGCTGAAAATTGACTTGCTTCTAATTTAAGATGTGAAATTAATACAATAATTTCACATCTTAAACTAGAAGTAAATTTTCATAGGGATTTTGCAAAAGTCTTCTCAAATAAAAATTAGTTTTTCGTTCAGGCTCTGCAAAATTTTCTCTTTGCGAAATTCAGCAGTAGTAAGAGATTCATATTGTTGCATGTTCGTCGAAATGATTCTTTGGCAACAGAAAATCGAACGTTAAAATAACAGAAATAACATTTTAATAATAATAGTATTCCTGTAATAAATAATCTCAAAACACTAGTTATACACATCTCTTAATTAATACTGATTACTAATAACGATCTTCGCGTATCAAAGTCAGATTACTAAATTAAACACACGTGATCCCGTATGCTTATACTCGTATATTCGTACGGGTGAATGATCTTGTTCTGTAATGCGCACCTTCTCGTTTCTTTCTCGAAGTTTCGTGACAATATGATATATTTTGATAACTATATGATATGATAAATATATTTTATTCGTACAATTCATGAAGGAATGCCCTTCTACGTTTATTGCTCTCAACTCCTAAATTCGGTGACTAAAATCTAGATGAGAATGTGAAAAACAAACTTTTTTCTTTCTAGGAAAACCTGGAACGGGGTCTTCGAATCAAGCGATTCGAATAGCTTCTTTATAAAGAAGAATTTTCTGTTAGACATTTGGTCACGCGTCATTTCTTTGATTCGATGCTTTACGAATAGTCCATTCGTTAATTTGGCTTCAATTAACAGCAGAAAAGTTTGAATTGTCCATTTTCACAAGCACCAATTTTATATTTAAAGGGAGTATTCTTTATATATTACTATCTTCCAGGGAAATTACATATGTTTTCTTGGTCAATCCTTAACTAAATGATATTGATTGGTATTACAATTAGTCTGTAAAAATAAAGTATGTATTGAGTGAAACTACTTTAAGACTGCGAAGGAACCTAAGAATTTTCAAATCACTAAAAATAACTGGTCTTTCATTAAGCGCTTCCTATCTTTAAATTTAAATAAAGCAAATTGTGTGTGAGATATCATCGACATTTTTTATTCGTTTGAAATGGCTGTCGATGCCATTATGTATGGAATATAACATCGTACAAATGTCCATCGCGGCTTCGCTGGGTGGCGCGCATCCAAAATGTCCAATTTGCCATGACTCTGGCGCATAAATCAGACTGAATTTGACCGATGGCATGGGTTATGTTAGCTTTGAGAGCCGCTGTGGTTTGTGGCTTATTCGCATAGACCTGCGACTTTAGAAAAC
Source organism: Dermolepida albohirtum (assembly GCA_031893035.1). Classification (NCBI taxonomy): domain Eukaryota; kingdom Metazoa; phylum Arthropoda; class Insecta; order Coleoptera; family Scarabaeidae; genus Dermolepida; species Dermolepida albohirtum. Next base: position 9,107 of record JAVIWB010000881.1, on the reverse strand, counting down.
CCTACAAGAAAAAGTCTAATATTCACCTCCACGTGAGATGACCATGCCCTCAAATCGCTCGTGCAGAATGTCCAATGTGGCATGAATTACGTGGCACGTAGCGCCGTCCTGTTGAAACCACATCGTTGGTGTCCATATCATTCAACTCAGGCCAAAAGTAGTTGGTAATCACCGACTTATAGCGGTCGCCGTTGACGGTGATGGCCCGGCCCACGTTGTTCTCAAAGAAATATGGACCGATGACGCCGTCAGCCCAAAATTCACACCAAACAGTGATTTTTTCGGGATGCATTGGACGCTTTTGGATCTCATGTGGATTGGTATCGACCCTAATTCGACAATTTTGCTTGTTGACGTACCTATTCATACAGAAATGGACCCATCGCTGAAAATGATTTTTTGATGAAAATTAGGGTTAGTTTCCAACTGCTCCAGGGCCCATTCAGCGAAGACACGTCGTTGTCTATGATCTATGATGAATTTTATACTTTGTACGGGTGCAGGCTCAAGTCACGACGCAAAATTCGCCAAGTTTTGGTCTGCGAAAGGTTGAGTTCTCGTGAGTGACGCGAGATCGACTGCCTCGGATTTTCTTGCACACTCTCACGGACAGCGACCATGTTTTCGGCAGATCTTGCTTTTCGTCTTCGTACGGGTGCGAATAGTCTTCTCGGTAGGACGATTATGGTGACCGTAAAATGGGCGAAGCACGCGGAACGTTGCCCGAACAAAACACCCATTTTGGTAAAACAATTTTATCATTTGCACGTGTTGTTGAACACTATATCCGTCCATGGTGATTTGGCAAAACAGACTGAATAAATGACAGCCAATTCGGCAGATGTAGCATCAACAATATGGCCGCTATCAACTGTCAAAGTTCGGAAGTCCCTAATGGAAGACCCGTTAACTTGATAATACTAATATCTTAAAAACGTGGTCTAGTGGGTGTTTTTAAAATACGTATTTTAATTTAATACAGAAAAATAGCCACACATTCTCTCCTCGATTCTGGAAAATGTTAACCAATCTTTCTAGTACCGATTTAAAGTCCTATTGTTTTTTTAATAAATATTTCGTATGTTTTCTTCGATTGTAGGTCTCTCATTTCTTTCGTTTGCTTTTCTTCAAGTAATTATGTTCACTCAGCGAATTTAATATAAAATAAATTTTATTGAACGTTTGTGGAGGAGTCAAAATGTGAAAATACAAAAATAAATCAAAATCTTTCAAGTGATAATGAAATTACGAAAATAAAATTAATAAACAATAATGTTTTTTTACAAATTAATTAACTTCTCTAAAAAGTAAAGCGAACTTTTGTAATATAATACGTGGAATTTTCTTTTAATGTTTAATTTTAAAAAAATTATTCTTGCATGCTTTCTTTACCCACTCGCTCTCTTCTTTGTTTATGACATCCAAATAAGCAATCAAATATGAATCTATTAATAGTTCTTTGGGAAACACATCAGTTGGTTGTCGTGTAAATCTTTCAAAAAAAATCTATTTTAGTCTATAGTTAATAAATTATCGTTCGTTTTAGGGCAGTCTACGTTAAATTAGCTATTTAATTAATTTAAAGATATGAGATTTATAATTTCTGTTTTTCTATTTTTCGTTTCCTGTTCTGTTATTTTTATGTGCTTATTGACATTACAATCGCGTTGTTGCTGAACCACAATTAACCAATGAAGCAAAACCTAAGTATTTCTTTTTAACACCATGTCAATTTCAATTTCCAATTTAATCAGAAAACATTTCGAATTTCAAAACTTATAATTATTACTTAATTATTTAAAAATGTATAAGAAATATGCCCTCACCAAAGCCGAATAATTCACCCGGTTTTCCACTTTCACGAAATATTTATTTACACGAGTCTAATATTTCTCATCTTTAATTACAGGCACAGACGATGAGGCGCAAGAGTACGATTACCTAGGAGCTTGGGGTCCTCGATTCGACAAACTAGCAGACATGTACGGCCCAGGGGAAGAAACCGAACAAGAAGACGAATAAGATTTACAGACTCTCTAACCCCATGCTAGTGATAGCAATCGCAAAATTTAAAAAATAATTACAAAAAAGAACAAAAAACAGTGAAAGACACATTCCTCCATCTTTATCTCTCCATATACATATTTGTCTCTCAATTGCTTATTTTATTAAATATCACGTGTGAACGTGCCCCCTCCCATAAGACTGTTGGCAGTTACCACGCTGCAAAATAGTTATAATTAATGATAATTAATAATTTAATAAAATGTACGAGAAAAACTGTAGAGAATATATACGGATCGTCCATTAAAGTTTCCTGTTTGAACGATATGTATAGTAAAGGCATAGGAAATATATAAAGAAAGCCCTACACAAACAAAAATACATATATAAACACGACGGAAATGAAAAAATAACAAAGAAAATAACACGAATCCTCGTATTGCATAGTACATACATATTCACTGCCACAATTTCATTTTAAAATATATTTAGTCATAAATATAGATAATGGGAAAGTATGTATTAAAAAATGGTCGACGGCACAGAAAGAGAAAATTATCCAAAGATATTCAAAGCACTTCCAATTATTAATTAAAGCAAAGCGTAAGAAAATTACCTTAAAATATGTAAAGCGAATTTCAAGGTAAATTTAAATTTACTCAAAATTTAATTTAAATTTACCTCAAACATAAAACGATAAACTGTTAAAATTCGTTTTGCATTATTAAAAACGGAAAGTCGTCGTCGTTACAATAAGGATATATATCTAAGTATTTACCAAAAATTCTTACAATTTATTCATTATAAATTGAATTAGTATAGTTTTTTCGTAAATAACAAATATTTAGCATTTTAGAATAAATCTTAAGTAAAATTAGCTTATTATTAACCAATATTTATACTCGTCAGATTCTGATTATTATTAGTATCCCAAATTTACACCCAGCTCAATGGTTTTTGAACCTAAATTCAGTAACACGCTTTATTTGTCCTGTATATAGTTACATTCGCTGCAAGATTTATTGGTTGAATACATTCCCTTAATTATCAGCTTGTCTTAGACCCCCCCCCCCCCCGAATTATTTAAAGTACTTAATATAAAATAATTATTCTCTGTTTAGTTTAGAAAAATTTATTATTTCGCATGGAATTAAAGTCATGGAATTTGGAAAATTTAATTTCCGTAAAAATATCAGTGTTCCTAATATATAACTTACCACCCACAAATTTCTTTTTGTGTTTTTTTTTGCTTTTTGTCTTTAAAAACTTGTAGCTCTTCAGTAATTTCAAATTAATGAATTGCAAATCAAACTTGGATAAGGAAACTTTGTACCTTTAAAATTTTTTTTTCTAATGACTGCTATTATTTCTTTTCTGTTTTATTTTCTTTTACTCTTATAAATACACACGTAAAGAATCTAGAAAATTACAAAATGTTTGCAATTTCTTTTAACCATACGATTTAAGTATACATGGTGGAATTTCTCATATAAATATTTTTGGATAATTTTTTTCAAAACACGCTAAGTAGGGCAATGAAGCAAAATACATAAACAGGACACTTTGGTGGTTTAATCTGTAATGTTGCAATGTTTTATGAATTTTGTAAAGCACACAAATAATTACCATATTGTCATATGTATCGTAAATGCCAGTATTCCTACAAAACTTAAGTAGTTTAGTAGGCGAGTCAGTCACTATATTCTAGGTCAAATTACAATGATATAATTTAGTTGATAATTAGAATTTGCCATATAAGTATATATATATATATAAAAAAATATATATTGTGAGTCGCGTGCGAAGCGTGTTGAATGATTGAACATGAGAAAGTATACATTACGAACTTAGTCGCGAATGTTTTTGCCTGTGTGTGAATGTAGATACGAATATCTGTATGTTATTTGTATATAGTTCACAAAACGTCACTAATAATATATATTATACCAAATCACGTCATTTTTATAATGAAAAAATAGCACACATATAAAGAACACACACGTGAATACACACACATGAAATTGAAAATGTTAAATTAATGAAAAAAAATGGACACCTATACATGCGACCTTTAACCACATTTGCCATGACTTTATTATTATTAATTAGTAATATTTCATTTTGTAAGTATAAATTTTAAAAATGTATGTACATTATACAACGAGTTTCGAAAATATGCAATAAAAGCTACTACTGTAATTGAATAAAATGTTAATTTTTTCACTATTTTCTTCGCGACATTTTGTTAATTTATATGTGTTAAAATGAAGTTAGCTGTTTGTGTAATAAAATGCTAAAGTAACACGAAACTTTTGTAAACACTAAAAATATTCAGGGAATGAGACGTTAACATTAAAACGTTTGCATAATTTACCATAATAGAACCAAACTCATCTTATAAAAATAAGGTAAAAAATAATATGCAAAGCAAACTGGTTATCTGATTATCTTATTAAAGCAAAAAATGTTCAAAATTTTCCTACTATTTCTATCACATTTATTATTTATTATCCGTGAATATTACTCATGGATTTATTCGAAAATATTGATTTTAATATCACGTTTAATTATTATTTTTATAAAATAAATAAGCGTTTTACTTTTAATTCTTGTACTTTCGTCTTCAAATGAAAAAAAAATACAAACTTGAAAAGTCAATAAAAGTTTTGTTTCATACTTTCGAAACGTCCCCTGTACGTACGTTATTTTCGAAACAGCTTAACTAGTGTTTCAGTGTTTGTAGTTATGTATATATAGAAACTACGGGTGAATGTTACTGAAGATTGTTGATGTAAATGGGTGAAACTTGGGAGCCAGTGCCAATTACTACCCAAAAAAAAAAAACTTAACTTATTATTAATTAATTAATTAATTAAATGTACTACTTTTTAAGTGCTGTGTACCATTAAATTAAAATGGTAAACACATGCAAAAAAGCGAAATAACGGTATTATAGTTAAGAATAAATTATTATGTGTTTGCACTTGTGTAATACTGATCATACCCCCAAAATTAAAAAAAAGAAATCCAAAAGAAAAATGTTCTCAAACAAGGAGAATTCGAGGAAAAATAATTAAAAATTAATAATGTATACTTATTAATATTAATAATAATATATTTATATTCTTACAAACCACAGCACTTTCCCATCACCATTATCATTATCAAATTGTCAACTTATTGATGAAAGGAACGATATATGAATCATTTGTTCACGTATAAATTCATCATTGAATGTCATTTTTTTAATTTAACACGTATTATATGAATACATTTATGTTTGAGTGTTTTCTAGTGATTCTTTGTCATAAATATAATGCGAAAATTGTAGAGTCTTGACGAGTATTTTTTTGTAAAAAATGATTTGAAATGATTTTATTTAAATATAACTTTGAAAAAATAAAATCGAGTATTATTGTAACCTTAACAAATGTTCAACATTACACCCAGATTTGTGTATTTATTATAATTTAGTCACGCTGTATATTAAACGTTTACTGAATAAAACTCGCGAATAAAAACAATTGAAGAAAGCTGGATACACATTGCATTATACTCACAAAATGAAGCAACAGTCAAAACAATGAACTGATGCTGGTGCAGGTGCTATAGAAAAGGCCGAGATCTTACACTCGACAGGAAAGATTATCAACTGCACAATGTAATGCAACGCAAAAGGTCTCTCTTAATGAGAGAATGTGTACTAGGGTAGTTTGACAAGTAGTGAGAATGGAAAAGAAAAACGAATTTTTTAAATACAAAATAATTTTTATTTTTCAATATATTCTCCTAAGCAATACCTTTATTCCAACGGTGCTTCAATGCCTTTATGCCATCTCTAAAATTCGATTCCGGAAGGTTTGCAAAATACTCATTTACGAAGATGATAAGCTCGTCGTTAGACGAAAATTTCTTTCCACCTAGTGCCGTTTTCAATTTTGGAAAAAGGTGGAAGTCGGAAGGGGTTAGATCCGGCGAATAAAGCGCATGCGGTACTAATTGGAACTGCAACTCGTGGATTTTGGACATTGCAATTGTGCTGGTATGCGAGGGAGGGTTGTCTTGGTGAAACAGAATCTTTTTCTTTATCATTCCTGGCCGTTTAGCACGAATCTCAACATTTATTTTTGCAGAAGTTCTGCATAATATTGTCCGTTTATTGTAGCACCTTTCTGAAGGTGAGCAAAATGCCCTTTGAATCCCAGAAAATTGATTCCATCACCTTGTTTGCCGATAAAGTGGTTTTCGCTTTCTTTGGAGGTGCAGAATCACGTTCATTGTTCATTGTTTCGACTGTTGTTTAGTTTCGGGGGTACTGTAGTGTATCCAAGTTTCATCGCAAGTAACAAATCGCCTACAAAAATCAACCGGATTCCGCTTATAAAGGTCGAAACATTCATTGGAAATGCGCAAACGAGTGAACTTTTGATCAGTCGTAAGCAATCGCGGCACCCATCTTGCCGAAAGCTTGGAAATGCCCAATTCTTTCGTTAAAATGTGGTGTACACGATCTGTTGAAATGTTTGCCATGTCCGCTATCTCTCTCACTTTGAGTCGTCGATCTTGCGTAATAATATTATCGATTTTTATAATCATTTTCTTAGAAGTCACGATTTTGGGAGCTACAGAGCGCGCTTCATCAACACAGCTTATTCTACCACGTTTAAATTCATTTACCCATCTAATTATTGTGGCGGATGATGGAGCAGATTCACCTAATGTTTCCCGTAACTCATCTTTTATTTCGGTAGCTTTCATACCCTTAATTACGAAGTATTTAATCACCGCACGATACTCTGCTTTTTCCATTTTAACAAAACGACGTGTTGCTTCTTTTTCAATCAGCTGTCAAGAATAAACTAATCAACTGATTTATCTAAATATCGAAACGTAAACATATAAATAGGCAACCTAAATTACAGTGCATTTGTTTTACCAATTAGAGCGCCACCTATGTGTCATTCTCACTGCTTGTCAAGCTATCCTCGTACTCCTTCAAGATAGTGCACTTATTTACACTTTGGCAAAAATGGCAAAAATTCATGAAAAGTAATTCGAAATGCTCCTGCTTCCGTTATTCGCCAGATTTGACTCCATCGAGCTTTTTCTTTTTCCCCAACGTGAAAGCTTGCTTGACTTAGTAGCAAGAGATTTGAGACGAGTTATAATCGGTTTGATAAAGCTTACTTTTATGAAGATATGAAAAATTTGATTATCGGTGGACTAAATAAAATGAGGTTCAGAGAGATTACGTTAAAAAATGAAATGATCTTTCCAAAAAGTTTCTAGGCTCACTCGGTTCGTTTTCTCATGAGTGAACACTCCACTTTCAGAAAATAACAAATTTTGCTGCGCCGACCAAAATCGCGACGTGATGCCTTTTGAGGTATGGCAATTAAATATCGAAATTGCTCTCTCTCCATCGCGGAGCCGCAACAGGCGAGACTGTAATTGGAATGTGATTGACCTTTGTACTTCCCAAGCAACAGCCCGTAGTTTCGCCTCTATCTAGTTTAGTTTACTTTCGAGCTTTAATTGTAGAGGACACTATTAGAGCTGTGCTAATAATGATGTTTTGTGATAATATTATGTCACGTGCGCAAGTTTATAAATGGCACAAACGATTTTCTGATTGGGAAGATATTGAAGAGAATGAACGCCCTGTGATTGCAAGAACTGATTTTGATTAGCCTCCCTATTCGCCAAATCTCGCACCATATAACTTCTACCTGTTCCCAGAAGTGAAAAGTGCATTAAAGTGAACACATTTTCAGTCTGTTGAACATATAAAAGTACAAACGGCAGATTTGTTAAAGAGGCTGACAACTGATGAACTATAGCATTGCTTTGAACAATGGAAGACATGTATAGCGATGTATAGATAGGGAAGGAGAGTGTGTTGAAGGAGATAAAAGTTAAATATAAGTTTAATTGCAATAAATAACATTTCTCACACCAGTCTCATTATTTAATTGCCATACCTCGTATAGTGAAATTGTTTTTATACTCTGGAATTGGTTAAAACACTGAAATTAAAATTGAATTAGGAACTTGATGGTATCCTTTCAAAAGCTGTAAAATTATTAAAGTATTCGCATTGTCATTGCTAACTTTAAAGAGGCAACAATGTGTTTAATAGGGAGCAGAATAAAAGCTTTTTATGAAATACCAAAAATCAAGGAAAACAGTTACGCTGTTAATTGATCGTACGATAATAATTGAATAATAAACAAATAGTATAATTTTTAGAAGAGAAACTGTTTGAATTCTAGAAAATATAGTCAAACATTTTTTGTGAAATATAGGCAAGACAGCCACGGTCTTAGGAAGGATAAATTAAATAAATCGAAAAATAAGTTTGGAAAAGAAAGTATTATTGGGGCATCTAGTTATCACTGTTAAAAGTTCGAATGACATTCATTGTAAATTTGAAGATCCCACAATTAATTGCTCCCAACAACGCTGATAAAAATTCAGATACTCTGTCAGAGAGGGCGCTAAAATTTGATTTGATCTGTATTTTTGTTTTTAAAATATGAATTAAATCAGGCTTTTAAAATCGAGAAATAAGAAACGCACTAATTTTTAATTTTTTTTAATTTCACTTAATCAATATAATAACAGGGAGTCTTTTTTATTCTATATGCTTTCAATTCGTCGAAACTTGATAGCGGGAGTGTACATAATATTGCAGTGAACTGTGTTATCGACGTGTTATTATAATTTGTTTTTTGTTGTCTCAGATTTCATCACGCTTTTATTGTCCTTGCGTCGTTAAACTTAAACTTTGTAATTTTAATATAATGGTTCTCTATTATTGATTTAATCACTGATGGTTGATATATAACCCCTTGCCACATTAATTTTCGTATTCTGTATACGTATTTCGACAACTAAGTTGTCATCATCAGCAGATAATTAAAAAGTGTCGCACCTGGTAAACTACGGCGAAAAATACCCGTACGAAAACGAACACCGTACGCGATCCGTACCGTTAAGAACCAAAACGTACACTATATATTCGTTTCACAAGATTTTTAAAAATTGTTTTATTTACCGGAGAATATTACGCTTCAATATTAGAGCGACTAAAAGGAGCCATT